>PVKB01003933.1:33460-169102 GCA_004027205.1 Ctenodactylus gundi | reverse complement strand
GGAAGGCAGGCAGGCTGGTAGGAACTTAGGCTGGAAGGCAGGCAGGCCGGCGGGAGGAAGGAAGGCAGGCAGGCAGGCAGGCAGGCCAGCAGGAAGGCAGGCAGGAAGGCAGGCAGGACGGCAGGCAGGACGGCAGGACGGCAGGTAGGCAGGCAGGCAGGTAGGGAGGCTGGGAGGCAAGCAGGAAGGCAGGCAGGCAGGTAGGGAGGCTGGGAGGCAAGCAGGAAGGCAGGCAGGCTGGTAGGCAGGCAGGCAGGAAGGAGGGAAGGCAGGCCAGAAGGCAGGAAGGCAGGCAGAAAAGCAAGCAGGCAGGTAGGAAGGCAGGCAGAAAAGCAAGCAGGCAGGTAGGAAGGCAGGCAACCAGGCAGGAAGGCAGGACGGCAGGCAGGCAGGAAGGCAGGACGGCAGGCAGGCAGGAAGGCAGGAAAGCTGAAAGGCAGGCTGGAAGGCAGGGAGGAAGGCTGGCCGGTAGGCAGGGAGGAAGGCTGGCCGGTAGGCAGGCAGGCAGGCAGGCACGGAGGCTGGGAGGCAAGCAGGAAGGCAGGTAGGCAGGCAGGCAGGCTGGAACGCAGGTAGGCAGAAAGAAAAGCAGAAAGGCAGGGAGGCTGGTAGGTAGGTAGGCAGGCAGGTTGGCAGGAAGGAAGGTAGGTAGGCAAGCATGCAGGCAGGACGAAGGAAGGCCAGAAGGCGGGTAGGTAAGAAGGCAGGTAGGAAGGCAGGCAGAGAGGTAGGCCAGAAGGTAGGAAGGCAAACAGGCATGCAGGAAGACAGGCAGGCTGGTATGAAGGCAGGTAGCCAGGCATGTAGGCAGGAAGGCAGGCAGGAGTGCAGGAAGGCAAGAAGGCAGGGAGGCAGGCATGCAGGAGGCAGGCTGGTATGAAGGCAGGCAAGCAGGCACTAAGGCAGGCTGGCAGGAAGGCTGGCAGGCAGGCAGGCAATTCATATTTCTTTTAGTGAAGTCAATACTCTACTAAACTTAACTTTCCACTGTATGCTATGATCAGTAAACATATTTGTGCCATAGAACGTGTATCACATGACAGTCACATTGTCTGGTGACGCTTGTTAACAGTGGCATCATTTCCATTGATGGGAGAAGGGATGAGCCTTAGGAGATGTAGTGACATGACTTAGGCCCCATAGCACAAGCCATGCTCAGGTCCTTTGGGTTTTGGCCCTGGGATCAACAGAGCAGAGCAGCTGGTAAGAACAGACCATCCTGTCCCTATTATGTGCTTGGAACTTCTGGGAGTGCTGTGCGCACTGCAGGTAGAAAACAGTGCCGCGGGACTTCAGAGTTGCTACTCATTGGGCCAGACTTGGCTTGTGTGATCCTGTGTACCCACGGATGCAGCCATAGAATCGTTTGGTAGTCACATCATAGCCTCAGAATGGATAGTAGAGGTAGGGCAATGTTTTGCTCGTCCTGAGACTGTCTGAGCCAGCACTAAATTGACAGTCTGCCCCTTTCCCATGATGAGCCCCATATGATGACTTGATGTAGCCCGAGTCTTGGCCAACCTTGTCGCCTCTGATTGGACTGTGGTCTCTCAGCCAGAGACTTGTGTATTTCTGAGCTCCTGGTCATGTTGGCTGCATGTGCCAGCAGTAGGTGACATTGCCTGGCAGCAAATGTCGGAGTGCTGATTGGTGAGGCTCTGTCTCTGCAGGTATACCTGGGAGGCCCTGCCAGGCCCCCTCGTGACCCAGGGCACTCTCAGTCCCTCCAGACTTCCGCACATCCTGTGGTTATGGCTCTGGCCCCCGCACCAGTCTCCACAGAGAAGAAACTGTCACAAATATTGCCCTTTCTGCCTAGGTTGGCTAATGAGGGCATCAACCCTGATGGACAATGGAAGGAACAACCCCCGGAAGGCTAGGTGCAGCCCTAACACTCTAATGTCCCCTGTCCCTGGCAGATGTGCTGGTGGATGGACAGCTGTGTGACTGTGAGACAGCGGCTGCCTGTCCTGTGGGCGATCCTGTGCGCCTGGAGGTGCGGCTGACCAACCGGAGCCCCCGCAGCGTGGGGCCTTTTGCCCTCACCGTGGTACCCTACCAGGACCACCAGAACGGTGTGCGCAACTATGACCTGCAGGACACGGTCTCCTTCGTGGGCTCCAGTACCTTCCACCTGGGCACAGTGAGTGGCAGAGGGGCAGTGGTCATTGTCCCCTTCCCCGTGGTACCCCCAGGTCTCTTGTTACCTATCAGTGATGCACTTGCCTGGCTCCTGTGGGCACTCAGAAGAGTTCTTTTCTTTTCTTTTTTTTTTTTTTTTTAACTGGTGATTTGACCCAGGGTTTTCACTCTGAGCAACATCCTCAGCCATTTTTGTTTTTTATCTTTTTAATTTTTGATTTTGAGATAGGATCTCACTGAGTTGCTCAGGCTGGGCTTAAGCTTGTGGTCCTTGTGCCTCAGCCCCACAGAGTGCTGGGATTACAGGCCTGCACCGTCAGGCCTGGCTTGACTGAGTCCTCTCTGAGCGAGCCCCTGGGCAGTGAAACCAGAAAGTGCTACTACCTCCCTAAGGTAACTCAGAGGGGCAAAGCCACCATGCCTCAACACCGGCCCAGCACCATTGCACTCCTGTTCCCAGAGGGACTGAGGAGTCCCTTGAGGCTCAGGAGCAAGCCTTTGTCCCTCCTTCCCGTACCTTCATAGGCACAGCAAAGCCTTGTGCCCTCCTTGCCTGCACCCTAGCCACCCCATTGTCTCCCACCTCCTGACTTACTGAACCCCCAAACTATACAGAGAGGGAAATGTTGGTAGCTCCATTCAAAGCTGAAAACTAAGATTTGGTGAGGTGCAGCAGCTTGGCTCCTGCAGCACAGCTGAAGAGCTTTAGAGGGGCTGTGGAAGCAGGCCCTTCCCACCCCTTGCTCAGATGTCCCCCGGTCTGTGGGCTTTCTGGATGGCTCTGGGGACTGATGCCTCTTCTTCCCCCAATTAGGTGCGGCCGTCAGAGCAGTCAGCATGCCTTGGGGCCCTGCTGTTCCTGTACACCGGAGATTTCTTCCTACACATCCGGTTCCAGGAGGACAGTCGTAGCAAGGAGCTGCCACCTTCCTGGTTTTGCCTGCCAAGTGTGCATGTGCGTGCTCTAGAGGTGCAGGCCTGAGCCTCTGCTGTCCCTGTTCCAATGGGTACCAGAAGGACAAGCCTGGCACCACCCCATCCTGTGCCAAGGCCTTCCCTGACCTTTGCCTGTACCCTGGCCCTCTGATCCCTCTAACGCCTTCTGGAGAGTCCAGTGAATGGCACTGGAGCCCAGGTGACCCATCTGTCCCCTGGACTGCTCCAGCAGCTGATTAACCTCAAGCCCACTGTGGCCCAGGTGACCCAGTGCCAGCTCCCAAGACCTGGGACCCCAAATCCTGTGCTGTGCTGACAGGCAAGGGTCCTCTGGTCTCCTGCCTCCCTTAGACTATAGAAAGGAGAGGCAGGTAGGATGGTAAGGCCTGCCCAGGGGGTCTTAGGGCCCTCCAGCCTCTCTCCCTTGGCCCTTGGAGACACTTAAGGGCCAGTGCTTTTCCCAGAGGCTGCTGTAGTCAGCCCACACAAGTGGATACCATGGCAGACTGACATCTGGATGCTTCCTGCTCCTGGGCTGGACTCTGGGTCACAGGCCCATGTATTCATGTGTGTGACAAGTTCTCCAATAAAGGTTCCCTTTCTCCTCTTCTGGATCATTGCATCTGCTTACCTGGAGAGTCAGGCCACAGCCCCCCAACATAGCCCATAGCCCTTCAGGAAGAAGGAGTCTGGGCATGGGTCTTGCCTTGAGGTCTATGTCTGTTCATCCTGTGATGACCTAGGATCCTCTCCTCACATGCCATGGCTTCCTGACCTGTGAGAGCAGACTGGAGCAGACTTCTTTCCCACAGTCATCCTCAGATACCTTGGGTCCCATGGAGACTCCACCCCACCCCACAGACCTGTGCTTGTGACTACTTTCAGGGTCAAAGAGGAATTCACACTTGGCTCACACATGGGCACCCCCACCCAAGGAGTGCCACCACTGCCCTAGGTGCCCTCAGGCCTTGCTTCTGAGGGCTGGAGTTCCTGAAGCAGGATTCAGAGCCAACTTCCAAGTGAGTTCAGAGAGAGCCAGCAGCCAAGCTGGAGTGCCACAGCGAGGACTGAGGCTGAAGGTGTCCAAGCTTGCAGGATCCCAGCATGCCATCTGGGCAACACCATGGGGTGTGACACCTGTGGGGCGGTGGGTGGGAACAGCCAGCCGTGGGGTTGACTGTGGTGGCTGATAAACTTTGGGCCCACTGTGGGCCTGCAGGAGCCTGCACCTGCTTCCATAGCCTGGGATCCCCAGTCCTGTGTCTCTCTCTGAGGTCTCCTGCCTCCCTTGGGCCTGTTCTAGGTTCCTAGAGACAAGGACCCTTTCATATGTAGAATCTGGGAAGATCTGCCTCTGCCAGGTATGGTCCACATACTTCACCTCTCCTAGCATCCTCCATAGTCCATAGGACGTGGCCCCTGCTACAGAGAGGAGTCTGAGTCTCCAGGTTCCCAGATCACACAGCAGGACATCCAGGGACAGGTCAGCTCTTACCCAGGTGGGCAGGTAGTGTCCTTCCTACTACCCAGCAGTGTCATTCCTAGGAGACAGCCTTCACCCTTGGGATGATGACAAAGTCCTCAAAGATGTTTGTGGCTCCAGCCCAGCTCTGAGATGTCACCTAACATGGCTGGCACCTGGGCCTCACTGCCCAGGCTGCTTTGCAAACAGCTTTTTCCTCCTTTCCTTTTCTTTTCCTTTCTTCTTTCTTCTTCTTTTTCTTTCATGTTCCTAGGAATCGAGCTCAGAGCCTTCCTACTGAGCTACATCCCCAACCAGCTTTATAGTTTTGATTTTGAGACACAGTCTCAGTCACTCCATTGCCCAGGCTGGACTCACACTTGGGATTCTGCTGTCTCTGCCCCCAGAATGCTGGGATTATAGCCTGCACCTCTAGGCCTAGCTTGGATATAGATTTGAAGGCTGTTTGGACCCAGGGCACCCATGGGAGGGCTGAGGTTCATCTGTATGTGTCTGCTGATCTCAGTCCTGTTCAAAGGTCACAAAGGTGTCTGAGCATCCAAGCCTGACCCCTTTCCCTCAGTCTTCCCACAGAAGTCTGTTCTTTGCTGTGCCACCTGTCCCCAGTGCCCCAGAGCAGGCAGGACTACATAGAGCCAGCCACCTGGAGACACCGCTTCTCAGGGCCCAGGGCCAGGAAGGGGTGGACTCTCAGTTGGAGTCCCCCACAAGCAAGTCCTTAGGCAGAAACTTGGGCACAAGCAACTTGAGTGGGGGATAGGTATGGACGTTATGGGGAGGAGAGTAACTGGGAAAGGAGTGTTGTGAGCAGCTTGCATTATAGGAATCTGGGGACAGTGGGAACACATGTTGCTGGGCCATCACCCCACACAAAGTTTTGCATGAGAGCATAGGTGTGTATACCCCAGCTCTTAGGCCACTTCCGCTTTGTGTATTGCAAGGTGTGGTAAACACATACATGCCCCTCCCCCCACACAGCAAATGCTGCTGCCCAGTGCCACCCAATGAAAAGGCCATAGTCATGGTGAAAACATGACAATGTACCCTTGTTCACCTTAGTCACCAGATCTGGTACATGACACTTCTGACTCTTTCCCAAAGTCAATGACCATGAAAAGTAAGGTTTTTTTTTTTTCAATTGATTTAGGACACCAAGGCAGCCTTGACAGCACAACTGAAGTCACTCATGAAAGAACAGTGGGATGCTGAGTGTGTTCGAGGCAGAAGAGGGAATTATGAGGAGGCTTCATGGCGATGGGTCTTCTGCTATGACAATTTAAAACATTCACTGTATTTTAGGATGACACCTGATATATGCCTAGAAAGGCTGACACGCAGACCCTGGCACAGTCGAATTCTGAGTGAGAACAGAAACGCAACAGCAAACATACTGCTACCACGGCAGATGCCATGGGAGAGGGCTCAAGGGCAGCCCTGTGGTTTTTGGTTGCAACCTGTTAGGGATAAGCCAGGAGCCCAGCAACCTACCCACCTAAGTCCTGGCGGCTGCATCCAGGCCCTCCTCGTGCCTGAGGTAGGAGGTGACCTGGATCAGGGTGAAGGGGCCATAGGTGTGCATGGGCAGCTGGGGCTTTGTCATGGAAGGACAGGGAGATGGGACCATTCTGGGAAGGGCTGCTCTTTGCAGGCACTTGTGTGGATGGCCATTTTGGCTGGGTTAGTGGGTGATGGCTGAGACAGAGGATCTGGATAGGTGTCCCAGTGACATCAGTACCCTCCTGGTTCCAGGGCCCATGCCGTCCTCTCTGCAACAGTGATTCCCTCAGTGCTGTGATCAGGGCCTGGGATCACTTCCATGAAATGCAAGGTCTTGTGGGGCATGCATTGCGTCCCAGGATATTCACAGCAGGGTTGTTCATCGTAGGAGAAAAAGGGCAAAAATCCCTGTCACATTGAGAATGAAGAAAAGATGAATCATGTGGGCCGTGCACGTGGTGGAGTACTGCACAGTTGAGTGCGTGACACAAAGGCAGAGGGCTGAGGCAGGGGACAGAACATGCATGTGAGCACTATGGTTCCACCTTCATGAGATTCCAGAGCTGAGTCAAAGTATTTATTAAGGGCACAGACACAGGTTGAAAGAAGAACTTTATAAAGACAATTAACACAAAATTTAACGTATTGATTTACTCAAGGGAAGGAAGAACAGAATTTGGCAGAAACATAGTGTGGGCCAGAAGTGTGAGGTGATGTTGTATTTCTTCCCCTGGACAGTGGAAACAATTCTGTGTCTCTGCCCCAAAATTGAGATGTTCCATTCAGGTGATGAGAATTGTCACAGACGTGGCTTTGGTGAAGAAGGAAGCAGGCTCCTTTGACATCGACTCCACGAGCCAATAAAGAACTCTTCCTTCCTTCTGCCTTTAGAGTTGAGCTTGCCATTTCAAACGTGCTGATTAATCAAATCATGCTGCTCCGGGCAGCTGCCCAGGCTGGCTCCTCCAAAATGGGCAAGGTGGGAGCCCTCCAGCAGGAAAGCCTTCAGCACCAGGGACAGGGACAGTGCCTGCGGCGGCCGCAGGAAGGAGCCTCCTGGTCAGCATCTCAGGGCTTGCAAAAAGGCAGGAATGCTGACCCTACCCCCACACACCCTCAACAAGCCGGTGGTGGAATGTGCGGCAGGACCCAGGTCTTCTGGCCTCTAACTCCATGCTTAGCACGGTGCTCCCGGTTTCGGATGCGAACCCCGGTGGTACTCTTCTAGGAACCAGACACCATCGGGGATGCAGTCATCCCTGTGGAGAGACTGGGATGCTCAGCGGTCCCCCCTTCATGTCCACACAGACTCTGCCCTGCCATCTAGTACCCTGGGAAGTCTCTGCCCCCCTCTGTGCCTCATGGTCTCTTCCCGAGGGAGTGGTTGGAGCAATGCAGTGATGCCAGGTATGACACACACTGACCACCATGCTACAGTTCAAAACAAGGAAACCCCCTCACATCTCCCCACAATAGACTTCAAATCAGAAAGGAATCAATTTGTATAGAATGATGAAAACATGCTGAAAAAAATCACCTTAAGCTTACGGTCTTCTCAGGACATAAACTCAGTAAATTTCCACATAAAACCTTGGCATTTTCTGAAAGATACCAAGTGCTGTTGGATATCTTAGTTTGGTCCCATTCACTTGAGACCCTCAGGGACCTCGTGACCATTGGGTAGCCTGCCCTTACTCCTGTCATGCCAAGACGTGATGGGAAAAGAGAGGCAGTAGTATTCTCACACAAAGCCTCCAGGGTCCTAGGTCCTCAACTCCATAGTCAGTTCCCAAAATAAAGCTGATAGTTATCCTAGATGCACGTAAGAGTGAGGGAAGGTCTCTTCTGACCTTTTCTATGGCTTCATGTAGGGTAAATGACACTGAAATAATTCATTCTTTAGAAGTTAGACAAGCCTGTCTGGTTCTGGGGTCTTTCCACTGATAAATCTCTGGTAATTGGTCCATTAAAATTTTTCATTTTTTTCTTGGATTGATTTTGCTAATTCACTTTCACTAGGAAATCATCCATTTCTTGAGGTTTTCAAATCATTATCACGGGTCTCCTATACTGTTCTCTTGTAATTATTTTTCATCTCCCCTGAGTGTGTGATCGGACTGGCTACGTCTGTCTTCTTGTCCCTGATCCTGTCTCATTTCACTCCATCTTTTTGACTCTCCATAATTGGACTTGACTCATGATAGCTTTTTTTTCTTCTATTAGTCATTTCAAAGAATCAGCTGTGCATTGACTTTTTCTTTCTACCTTTTAAAATTCTCTTTCATCAATTTCAATTCTTATCTTTAAGATTCCCACCCTCCTGTCCCTTTTGTTGGTTCTTTTCCTAATTTCTTATGACCGGTAATAAAACTGATGTTGTGTGGAGCCTTTCTCCCATTCAATGAAGGCCTTTGAGGCTACGTGTTTCAAAGTACTGTGGACTTTTTTTCCTCATCTTTCAATTCAAAGTGTCTCTCTCTCTCTCACTCTTTTGCTATCCCTACATCCCTCTCCATAATTTCTTCTCTGGTTTTCTCTTTGGTGCCACGTTTATGCAGGAACGTTTCAAGTTTTTAAGTAAAATGTTCTTTCTAACATTATGTCATATCACTTCTGCAGGACAGGCCAGAACATACAGCCTATGAAAAATGTTTTTCTTGTGTTTTTGTGTTTTGCAGAGTGTTCTCTGTGTTCTGTTCCCTATAGATTCTCATCAGTTGTCACTGGACATATGAAAATGAATTCTCTATTGCAGATGACATGAATATTTACATTTATGCTTGTACTTTCCAATTCTGATGTCATTGCTTTGGGACTTTTCTCTTTTTGGTTTCTTTTGAAAAGATGTCAAATGTATAGAGAGGCAGAGAGACAAGGATAAGGAACACAGAGACACATCCCGAGACTATCTGACCACATAACCTTTACCGGTGTGTTTTTCCACTGAAGTCCAAGCTCCATCCCATGTTGCCCCTAGAGATATAAGTTGCCATCTTTTGTAGCAAGGGAGACATTGCTATTATGGCATTTTTAAAAGACAGTGATGATCTACACTTTCCTAAAACTCTGTTCATATTCCAATTTCTGTGAATGAAAAATAACTAGTTTACTTATTCATTCTTGATACCCATCTATTACCAGACATATATCTTTGTTGTTTTAGGCTGCCATTATTTTTAAATATTGGAGGAGGTGGTACTGTGATTGAACCCAGGGACTCAGCACTGAGTTATACCCCCAGACCTTGTTGTTGCCTAGGCTGGGCTCAAACTTGTGATCTTCCTGCTTTAAGTCTCCTAAATTGCTGAAATTAGAGGTGTGTTCTTTAAAAAAAAACAAAAACAAAAACAAAACAAAAATAACCCCAAAACTTTTTAAAAGTTTTGTTACTTTTGCATAATCTACTTGATGACAGTAGACTGAGAACCCCGTAGGATTTGAGGTCTCTCTGTAGGTGACTGTCCTCCTCTTAGGCCCTCCCCCGGCCCCAGTGTTCTGTGTTTCCTTGTCAGCCCTTGGGGACTCAAGTCTGCTTGCTCATGGGCAGTTGACTAGGGAGGAACTTGGGGATGAAGCCAGGAGGGAGAGGCTGGGAGAGGCCCTGCCAAGGTGCTGGCCAGACCCCATGGAATGAGAGGGAAGAGAGTGTGGAGCCAGCATGGCCACAGAGCCTGCCTCCAAGTCCCTTTCACCATTGTCTATGATGCCCAAGGAGAGGGACAGACCTGGCCAAGAGGGACGTGCTGGGTGGCCATGTGTCAGAATGGCCCAGATAGGCTAGGGTTGACTGTGGGCCATAGCTGTGACAATGGCCAACAATGACACAACATCTCCCACCTCACTGAGACCTGGGCTGTGCCCAAGCTGGTCACAATGGTGATCAGCAGGTGTATGTGTCAGGTAAAGGTGAATGTGTACGCCCCTCTTCTGCTGCTGTGCCTCTGTGATTCCAGGCTTTGGTTTAGGTCAGGTGAGATTTGGAGTGCAAATTCAAGAGCAAGCTCCTTGGCTGGAGTCAGAGAAAAGCTTGACTACATGTCACCCTTCCCAGACATCTGTCTGATTGCAGGCTCTGTTCCTTCCCCCCAGCCTTTCCCAAGATGCACCGTGGGAACTGAATGTTCACATAGCCACCACACGCTCAAAGCTGTCAGAACCAGGCTCAGGTCTATAACCTCAGCATTCTGGGAGGCTGCGGCAGAAAGATTACAAATTTGAGGACTTAGTAAGGACAATTTAGGGACTTAGTAAGACCCTATCTTAAAATCAAATATAAGAGTGGGTTATGGATATGTTATAGCTTGGCTTGAAGCCCTCAGCTCAATCCAGAAAACAAGCAAACAGGCAAACAGGCTTCCTGTGGGGGCTGGGGAGCAGTGGCAGTGGTTCAGCCTGGCCTCCCTGGAGGCATCAGCCTGGCCATCTCTCCCTGCAGCCTCCTCCCGGCGCCTTCTGGAATATTCATCCACCCCCTCACTTGAACTTGAGCCTTAACGGAGAGCCCTACAATTGGCATTAATTGGCTTCTAGGTATGAAAATAAGGTGTTTTTCGAAGTTGGATCCCACTGTTCAGATGGCGCCTGGGCAACGCCCTTAGGGTCTGGTATTGGCTCATTTGTGGACGTTATTTTATATACTTTTTTCTCCACATTTTGTGCAGAAAATAGTTTGTGATTAGAAAAAAATACATGAGAAGATGACATTTTTTTTTTTAAGGGGAAGCCGGTAGCTAAGTGTGGGGGTACGGGTCTGTCATTCCAGTGTGCTGGGAGGCTGAAGCAGAAGGACTGAAAGTTCAAGCCCAGTCCGGGCAACCTAGTTACTTAAAGAGATTCTGTCTTAAAAGTTAGAAAACAATTTTTTAAATGGAAAAAAAAAGGCTAGAAATGTAGGTCAGTGCAGAGGCTCTAATTTGAATTCCCAAAGACCCCCACGAAGAGGGAGGTGGTCAGAGATTTCTGGCGTCAGGTTCTGCCTGGTGCTGTGGGAATCACCAGCGTGAGGAACTGCCCAGGACCATGACTTCTCCAACCGCACACCAAGTGTCCCCTGTCCTTGTGGGCCGCCCCTGGCACTGTGCAGGAGGTCGGGTGTGTGGCGAGGGGAACCCATCAGTGTCCTCTGGGAGGCTGGTGGCAGGAGCCTACGCTCTGATCCTGGGCAAGTCTATGTTCATCAGAATAGCAGTCATTATTGTTTTAATTAGCTGCCTGCTTCCTGGGGGCTTTTTGTCCTCTAGAATCAGACATACTGTCAGAGAGCACCCTGGGGTTAGAGTGCCTGTGCCTCAGAGGCCTGCAGGATGCACGCAGCTCCGTGAATTTATGAGGGAAATTTGCCCCACTTGCTTCCCACAGCCCAGGCACTTCCAGCCTCCTGGCTTGTCCTGTGCGGGCACCCTGACTGTCCACAGTTTGCCCACATCTACCTCCTTGCTCCCTTGTGGGCTAGGCACTGGGCAGGTCCCCTTGGCCAGGCACCCGACTCCACTGCCGTTTCAGGTCCCACATCTTCTCGCCCGGACCCTGCCCTGCCCCCCTGCACACCCTACCACATACCCGTTCTTTCCTCTTGCAAACTCCAGCCACCCTGCTGGCAAGCTGGCTGCTGAAACGCCCTCTCCCTCCCTTGCTGGCTCTGCTGCTGGGTCCCCAGGACCCTGAGCAGCTCAAGGGGCCATGACTGGACGGCTGAGCAGACTTCCCGGGGACCGGCGCTCTGGCCTGTGCTGGGCGAGGGACCCCAGAGTCCTGGCTTTTCCAGTGATTAGAGGCACAGCCTGCGCACCTCTGGGCCTAGGGAGTCCTTGTGTGTCAAATAAAGATGAAAAAGAGTTCCTGCCTGGGAACCTGCATTCAGGATTTCCCAAATAGCACGTTCCAATGAGCAGCGGTTACGTGCAGTGTTTATAGTTTTAGAACAGAAGAAAATCATAACGCAAAGTACAATTTGGAAGCATCAGAGGACGCATAGCGTAGGGTAGGAGGGGCACTGAAGCGGAATCCCAGTCCTAGGCTCTCAAGTAGGTGGGAAGCCAGAGGCTTGGCTTTTGCATCTTAAAAGGGTAACCTAGTGGGAATGTTAGTACCAAAGGGTTTATCAGGGGAGGTTGAGTTAGATACAGAGGAGGACAATAGATGTGGCCATGAGAAAGCCTGAGATAGCCCCTGACAGGCTGGCTCTGCAGCTTCCCCGGAGTCCATCCAGTTAATCAATGTTTTATTATGAAGAAAGCTGTTTCCTTGGAGCTTTAGTTTATCAACACCCAGCTGGCTTGGTGGCCTGTAATTCCATTACTCTGGGAGGCTGAGGCAGTAAGACCATAAGTTTGATCCCAACCCGAGCAACTTAGCAACCGAGAAAGTTCTTGCCTCAAACTAATATTTATTTTTTTTGAAACAGGCTCTTACTCTGTAGCCCAGGCTGGTCCTTAACCCTCTTTGGAGCCCAGGCTAACTTAGGCCTCATGGCAATCCTCCTGCCTCAGCCTCCCAAGTGCTGGGATTACAGGTGTGTGCCACTATGCCCAGATTCTGTGGTGCTAGGGAATCGAACTCAGGGTGTCGCACTTGCTAGGCAAGCGCTTTAACTGCTGTACCATTCCTCCAGCCCCTCAGAAGAAAGTTTAAAAATGGGATGTATTTCTGTACAAAGACCCTTGGCTCAATCCCTAGTGCTAAATTACAAAAAAGGACAGACCTACTGACACTAGTCTGCCTGCACTGTGGGAAGGGGCTGGAATGCTGCACAAGGCCCGTCGTGTACAGGACACACCTTCAGGACTCGGGGCTCGTAGCCATCTGGACAGCTGGGAAGTGGCCCATCCACAGCCTGGTGACTGCCAGGCCACTGTCCCCACTGCCAAGGAGCCTTCTAGATGCCCTCGTCTCTGCTGGTCTGAGCTCCTGCAGCCTTCAAGCTGTCCCATGACCTCCCGCTACCGACTCTTGCCTCCCCTGCACCTGTGTCCCCAAGCAGGCAATGCGGAGGCAGGGGAGCTCTCAGGGGTGCTGCTGTACTTCCAGGGGCTGCTGGGGGCCACCGTGTTAGGTAAATGTTTCCTGGCCCTTACTGCTTGGCAGATTCGGTGCCCCGTGCTGGGGGGCGCTGTAGGCCGCACAGGCCCTGTTCGAGGAGGGCAGAGGCCCTGGGGGATCAGACCCCTTAGGTTCAGACCCGCCCTGGGGACTCGGGGGCCTCTGGGGGCCTTCAGTCCCCTTCCCTTTCCCTGACAGCTGACACCGTCCCAAATGATACAAACGATACACCTGCGAGTCCCCAAAATAGCAGCAGCATGTACAGGGACACCGCGTCATGCTGCGAAATTGCTGCCACCTCGGCTGCGTTTGCAAAAAAATACCTTCTGCTCCACAAAGGTGAAGATGGCAGAGGCGAGAACCAGCCTCTGAAAAGGGAAAATATTGAAACACCTTCCGCAGTGATCTGGAAGCTCTCGGCTCAGGCACAACTCAGGCGCCATGTGACTGGGCTAAAGTTAGCGCCTTCCCTGGGGTGCTGGCTGTGTAGTAGCATGGCCACCATTGCAAGTATGTGGCACTGGTCCGGCTCCCTCCCTGGCTGGCGGACGGCGGGTAGAGACAGGAGGGCAGCGTGTGCTGTCCACCTGGGAGTTGGAGCAGTGGTGGCTGAGCTGGGCCAAGGAACGGAGGCTCCTTCTGGCACCGCATCCTGGGGGTCATGCGCTTTTCTAACCACAAAGACTGAGGGACAGAGAGGGTCCCTTGTTTGTTCAAGGTCACACAGGAAATAAAGGACAGCACAGAGATTTGAAAGCAAGCCCGACTCCTGAACAAGGCTCACGCCACAGCTTGAGAGGGCTTAGGGGCTCAGTTTGAAGAATAACAGTAATTCTGGTGGTGCTCAGCTGGCCACTTTGGGGTGAGGGTGCTGCATCCCTTACAACTGTCTGGTGACCTTGGTCCTAGGGTATGTGACCCTATTTTCATCTCTAAAGTTGAGAACAAGACATTTGACTGGGCTAGGCAGCCCAGGTGTCAATTGTTAAAATGACTGCTAGATGACAGTACTGAGGACGGAACCCAGGGCTACCCCCCAGCCGAGTTTTTGGTTTTGATCTCGAGACAATTCTCACTTAATCACCACACATTGTGATCCTCCTGCCTCAGCCTGCCAGAGTGTTAGAATTAACAGGCTTGTGCCACCAGGTCTGGGAAGAGGTTCTATCTGATTCGCTTAAGAAGGCAGAAGATCTGAGTGCAACAAGTGTCCCTTTACCATGAGTGTCTAGTTGTATCTAGCACTGGGTGGCCAGGTGACACACAGAAGGTTGCCATTGCCACTTCCTGGCCACTGGTATGCACTTTTCTCCACATCTCTTTCCTTTAGGGCCAGCAAATGTCCAGCAGTCTCTGCTCTATGCTGAGCCCCAGGGGATCAGAAGGGGACAATGGGGACAGGGATACTCGCTCTGAAGCCTGGAAATCCCAGCTCCTCCACCCAGTTCAGGGTCACAGTGGCAGCCAGTGGCAGGGTCACACAACAGCCATACGTTGTCTTGGCCTGACCGTAGGACAGGCTCTGGGGACCTGGCTTTGCCTCCGCAGCTGCGTGTGAGACTCTCATGAGAAACACATGGGGTTCCAGCAGCAGCTTTGGGGACTGTCACCCATGGGAAGATTCTACTTCCTGATCTTCTGAGCAATCCCGGGAGCTGCCTGGGCTTCATGGGGAAGGCAGTGTCACTGTGAATACTGATGGATCAGAGGCGCAGCCGGCAGTGATCCAGGCCACGGTCAGTGTCAGGGCAGCCTTGGCTTCCTCTCAGAGCGCATGACTGCGGGACAGCCCCAGCCTGGCTCTGCCTCGGATCGCTTCCCTCAGCTGCTGGGTGGCCCGAATTCTAAAGTGACTTACTTGTCATGTATTAGATGAAGTCCCTCTCTTTAGAGTACCCTCTACCATCTCCAGATTAGATCCACTGTGTCCTCCAACCTGCCCTGCCCCTGTGTCCTGTTCCCACACAAACCACACAGGTGTCCCTGGCGGTGTGGCCATAGTGGGACACCTCATGGCACACTTGAGAAGTTTGGAGCTTGAAAATCTCCAGCAGGACTTGGTCTTGGGGGAGGGCAGCCACTGTTGGCTCATGTCCCCTGCCACCCACCACCAACAGCCCAGACAGCTAGCGTGGGCCACGCGGAGGTCACACTTTGGGAAGCCACTGGCGGGCTCAGCCTGAGGCTTTCACCTCCGCTGTCCTTGCCTAGTGCGTCTCAGAAGAGCTAAGTTGCCTTCCTGCTCCTGGCAGCTCTGGCCTTCACACCATCCGTACCTGGCCTGGGTCTCGGCAGCTTTGGGCTGAGAGCCAAGCATGCCTCTGAGCACCTCCTGTGAGCCAGCGGTTGGGCACTCCGGCTCTGCCTTCCAGGTCTTCTTGCGCTACACTGGGGCAGGCTCTTGCCTTGCGCACCTGCTGGAGGACAGAGCTCCCTGCCTTGCCTCTTCAGAGAGCCCTGCTTGGTCGCTGTCGGGGACCATGACAATGGTGGCCTAATAGAGTTCTCGCGAGGACAGCTCACACATGCCCTATCCGGGGCTGACCCCCGGCCTGGGCAGCTTCTGCAGGGTACGCTGAAGAGGCTGACCCCTGAATGAGGAGGCCAAGGGACGACTGGAGGTCCTATCTGAGGATGGGAAGGTCAGGCTAAGGACTTACACTTGAACTTCTGGAGGGTTCTTGCATAGAAGCACAAAGACTGTTCAGCAGGTGGTATCTAGAGAGATGATGCTCAGATGTGGGTGGGGACCCGAGGGGCTGGAGGGCCTCTGCTGGAGGTGGTTGTCTGTGCATAACTGGAAGTGGAACCCAGGCCTCCTGACTCCCTACATCTGCTCCCAGGACCGCACCAGCATTTCCCAAAGTGGATCCCTAGGCTCCAGGCCTGCTGCAGACCACGTTCAAGGGCAAGTCCCGCGGTTGAACAAGTTTGGGGAATACTGCTCACAGTGCTCCTATTGGCAAAAAGCCTCGGAGCTCTCCTCTGTTTAACTCAGTGTCTCCGGGACACAGAAAACTCTTGCTCACACCCAGCGAGGGGCCTGGGCAGCCCTGCAGGCACCCTGCGCTCTGCCCTGGGGCGTGATGCCGCTGGAGGTCTAACCAGAAGTTGGGGCATCAACCGGGTGGCGAGGGGACTCGTTCTCGGGGTCCCTGTTCCTCCCTGTAGTGTGGAGTCTCTAGACTTCGTGGCTCCTCACCTTTCCCGTGTGGGAAGTGGGCAGATGGTTCCGCACTGCCCGCCTATCTCCACAGGTGTGGATGTGAATGCCGACACAGGGTTACGGTGTGCAAAGGGCAGAGCATCCCCGGGTAGTAGGCACCATGGAGCCAGGAGGGGCAGAGGGGCAGCTATGGTCTCCTCTGGCAAATAACACCCTGAGCCAGAGCTGGTGTCAGCCTGGGGCACGAGGAGGGGTTGTGGCATGTTGCCAGACATACCGTGGGGATGTGGGAACAAATAATGACCCTCACCATATAGGTTTTTCTTTTTTATGGTGCTGGAGATTAAACTCAGGGTCTTTGCACTGATGTATTTCCTCAGCCCTTCCCCCCCCCCCTCCCTTTTTTTTTTGTATTTTGAAGCAGATCCTAAGTCACCCAAGCCGAGGCTGAGCTTGTACTCCTGCCTCAGCCTCCCTGAGTGCTGGGATTATGGGCTTGCACCACTATTCCTGGCAGGTTTTTGGTTTTGTTTTTTTACCATGGAATCAGGAAAAACTGGCTTCTCTGTTTAAAACAAAGTGGAAGGGGCTGCAGACACACTCAACCTCTGCATTAACAACAGCGACCAAGTAGGCAGCAGACTAACATAATCATGATGTTCTTGTCCAGTAAGGTGCAACTATTTGTACTAAAGGGGAAACTGAGGTCCAGGGACTGACCTCCGGAGTGGCACAGCCAGTCTGTAAACCAGCTCATGGCCTCCTAGGAGCCCGCAGGCTTGGCACCACCTCCTTGAGCTGAACCAGAGAAAGGCACTTGCTTACCCAGGGAGATGGCTCCCTGTGGGGCACCACACCGCAGCTGGGATCCTCCACACCTCACCCCGATCCCTGCCCCTGGGGCACCTCTCCCTCCAGGGGTGGGCTCTCCGGGCCCAGAGATGAACAGGTGAGCCCCCCCCCCACCCCCCCAGCCAATCCCGAGACCCTGAGTGGAGAATGCTGGGCTCTGATTGGCCTCACACCTCCTATCCATCCGCAGGTCTGGCTGAAGTTAGGACTTTCAGTAACAAAGGCAGCGCCACCAGCCTGGCTCCCGCCGGACTGTCCCGCAGCACCGGTCCTCAGAGCTGAACAGCCGCTCGGAAACGAGTAACAGGAAGCAGGGAGGACAGACCTGGGTTCTGCTCCAAGGATCTACGCTCCTACTGCTGTGTAGACCGAGGAGGCAGGAGCGGGCGTGCGGGGTGTGGATGGCCAGGCCCGGAGTCCTGCGCGGATGCCCACCTCCCTATCCCTCAGTTCAAGCTACGGTCCACGAGGGACGCCAGACAGAGGTCCCGGGGCAGGGACTGGCTGCAGAGGGCGTTGTCCTGTGACTGCAGGCAGCCTGATCTGTCATTTTGGATTCCCTCTCACCCCCATTTGTAAAACAAGGGGTTCGGGGTAACTGAGCGCTGAGGTCCCTTTCCGCCTTCCTGGAAGGCTGCGGGGAAAGCAGAGCTCTGCGCGCCAGAGAAGGCGGCTCTCCCCGCCCCAGGGAATCCGCCCGCGGCGCGCGCTCCATCCCCCACTCCTAATCTGCCGGTGGGGACAGCCCGGGTTTCCTGGCCACCTGGCGGGCTCCGCGAGCGGGCAGACCTGTGGGTCGGAGTAGGGCGCCCCCTGGCGGCTCCGGGGCGGGCCGGCCGCTCTGACGCTTGGCGGCCCGACGGCCGGGACTGTGCTCAGGCTGGTGCAGCGCCAGGCTGCGGGAGGCCCGACTGGGGTTCCGTCCTCGTGGGCTGAACCGCGTCTCCATTAATTACCAGCTGCTGGAAATCCTTGTCGCCCGCTTGCGGTGACTCACTCGGCGGCCCGGCTCGCTTGCCTCGCGTGCGGGGGCCGTTTCCAAAATGAACTGGGCGAGGAGGGGTGGAAAGTGCCAGCGAGGGGTGGGGCTTCCTGCACGGGGTCCCGGGGTCCCAAGATCCTCGCAGGCCCGGCGGAGACCTGAACGCCCCGACCTAGCCCACAGCCCCTATGTCCCGACGGGCACCGGCCACTCTCAAAATGGGGCTCAGAGCCTCCTAGGCAGGCGGGTCCCTGGGGCATGGAGTCCCAGACCTGGACACACCCGAGCCCCTGTCGAGGGGGAAAGCAAGCCAAGGGGTGGCCCAGAGGGAACCCAAAGCGTTGTGTTTGAGTCCCCACCAGCTTCCAGCCCCTCAGCAGGCCCCTGGGCGGTGGACTCCACGTTTCCCGCCTCCACCAGGACGCCCTGGACGACCCAACGGACTGAGGGGGCTGGGGAAGGGGACCCCGGGCCTGCAGAGATACGCAGGTTTCTTTCTTGGAACGTCACAGGAGCTGCGCCCTAAGCAAGCTGTGCAGCGGGTGCTCCTCCTAGCTGGTCCGGGCAGAGGTCGCAGCATGGCGGTGGGCGGGGAGGGTCAGGGCCCCTGTAGGGGCGCACTCCCGGGCCCACGCGGGCAACCAAGGATGGCGATCAGAAAAGCAACAGGGAGCGCAATGGGCATGGGGCGTGCTGTGTGGACCATCACAGTGGCCGCCAGCGCCGTCCTCGGCGCTTCTGGGGTGGGGAGGGCCTAGGGGTACCTGGGGTGGGGAGGGCCTAGGGGTACCTAGGGTGGTTGGTGTAGACCACCTGGTGGCGACTCTGGAGGGGGCTTCTGAGGCTTTGGCGACTACAGCACTCAGGTGCTGCGAGGATCAAGGTGGGGGACATAATTGCCACGGCGATCCTAGATGCTGGGGATCTGGGGGGCTCCCCACACTTTCCTCCTGATCTCTCATCTCCCCCAATCCGCCTGCAGTCTTCTCGGGCTGAACCCCGTTTCTCTCCGACTCTCCTCCTGCCCAGGCGGAGCGCGCTCAGATAGGTAGATAGGTAGGTAGATAGATATGTAGGTGGGTAGGGGGGTAGGTGGGTAGGGGGGTAGGTGGGTAGGCAGAGCTGAAAGGGCCCAGCAGCTGCGCGGACCCGCCCATTCCTCGCCCCACCCCACTGGCAGCGCCCCGGCTCCCTCCGCGAGCACCCTGCGCTCTGCTCGCTCGCGGGCTGCAGCGGGAGCCGCCACTGTCGCCTCGCCAGCTGGCTGGGGACCAGGCGGGAGGTGGCGCGCGCCCTGGAGGCTGCTGGAGGGAGGGAGGGAGGCCTCGATGTAGCCTCCCCCCACCCCCCACGGAGCGAGGCTGTCAAGCGCAAACACACACGCGCGCACACACGGACGAACACACACTCGGGCTCCCTCCGGCGCGCACGCACGCAGCGCCCAGCCGCCTCCCGGACGCCCGGACGCGGAGGAGGCGGGGGCCCGGGACCGCGCGCTGCTGATGCGCTGGACCCGCCCCCGCCCCTCGGCTTCTTAGGCCCCGCGGGACCCTCCCGCCGCCGCCGCCCCCGGAGGAGCGCGCCGCCGCCGCCGCCGCGCAGTTGCCTGGCCGCCCCCGAGGTGGCCGCGCCGCAAGCCCCGCCGTCTCGGAACCGCGCCCCGGTCCTGCGCCTCGGAGGTTGAGCAAACTTCGCACACGACCGGCCGCCACGCAGCGGGCACCCAGGTGGGCGCGGGCGTTCGGACTCGCGGGCGTTCGGACTCACGGGCGGCCGCACCTGCTCGGCTCGCTCCTGCTCGCGGGGACTCCAGAGGCGCCGCCACTTAGCAAACTTTCCCGCTCCCCAAGCGAAGGGGGCGCGAGGGGAACCAGGCGAGGGAGGGCCCGGGTCGGCTCGCGGGTCCGCACCGGCTCACCCCTGGATCCCCACGAGGAGGGGCGCGGGGCCGTCCCCCGCTCGCCCGCCAGCCCGGCCCCGGCCTCGCCGGCGGGAGCGCGGGGCGGGGTGCCCCGGACCACGCAGCCCGCGGGGAGCCCCGCCGGGCCGCCATGCGCGGCTGTGCGCGGCGGGGCGGGCTGCTCCGGCAGGACCTGGCGCAGGGTGTCGGGGCCTCAGGACGCTTGGCCCCGGCGCTCCAGCAGCCTCCTATGCCTGCCCGCCTTCCCGGCTGAGCCCGGGCCCGCGCCGCCCCTGGCTCGCCGGCCGCTTCGCGGTGGTGGTGGCGGTGGCGGTGGCGGTGGCGGTGGCGGCGGCAGGAGCAGCAACGGTGGTGGCCCTGGTGGCGACGGCGACGGCGGTGACAGTGGAGGTACCAGTGCTGGTGGCGGTGCCGATGCCGATGCAGGTGCTGATGCCGGTGCCGGTGACACTGCCGGTGCCGGTGCCGGTGGCGACGAGGCGCCCCCGCCGCCCGCCCGACCCCTGCTCCCCGGCTGCTGCTTCTGCTGCCGGGGCTTGCTTCTTGGAGGCGGCGGCCGCGGGGCGCTGCAGTGGGACGCGCGCGGCTGCCAGCCTGCGGGACATGCCCCGCGCGCCAGCGCCCTGCTGGCCGCCATGAAGCGGCAGAACGTGCGGACCCTGTCGCTCATCGCCTGCACCTTCACCTATCTGCTGGTGGGCGCCGCGGTGTTCGACGCCCTGGAGTCGGACCACGAGATGCGCGAGGAGGAGAAGCTCAAGGCCGAGGAGATCCGGATCCGGGGCAAGTACAACATCAGCAGCGAGGACTACCGGCAGCTGGAGATGGTGATCCTGCAGTCCGAGCCGCACCGCGCCGGCGTCCAGTGGAAATTCGCCGGCTCCTTCTACTTCGCCATCACTGTCATCACCACCATAGGTAAGGGCCCGGAGGACCCGGCGGACGTGGAGGCCCCGAGCGCGCCTCTCCCGGGCCTCCCTCAGCGCCCCTTGCCTGGGGGCCCCACCCCGAGCGCTCGCCGCCCCAGTGCTGGCCGCGAGTGTGAGCCAGAGCTGGTGTGCGGGCGCTGGGGAGGGCGGAGGCGCCACTTTCTCAGTGGAGTGAGCGCTAAGAATAATCCCCTAGCAGACACCCACCCACCCACCGCCCGGCGCCGGCTCCAAGCTTGACGCTCGCTACCTCTGGGAGCTGCAGATGGCTGGCGCGGCACCTGAGGTGCCCAGATGGACGCAGATGGCAGGAGGCTGCCCGTGGGGCGCTTGATGGTGTGGACTCTGAGCCTTGTGACCATCGGGGCCCTTTTCAGCCTGACTCTCCCCGAGTTCTAGAGCGTCCCCGTGGCAGGCTATGGGAGGAGAGTCCGGTCTCCAGGTGTCAGGGCGGGGAAGGCAGCAGGTGAACTGCTCTGGGATGGAAAGAGTGAGGGGACAGGGCACTCGCTCCTTTCCCGCTGTAACTGCAAGGAGGATGGAGTTGCACACCGCTGAGAAATCGAGTTTAGCCCTTTCTGGGGAGGCCCAGTTGGCACACCTCGGGGGCTCTGGTGGATCCCATGCCCAAGGCACTGTCCATGTATCAGGGTCTCTGGTGGTTTCCCAGGGCAGAACTCCTGTGGGGCTGGGACTGGGAGACCTCACAGATGTTCTCTTCTGTGACCTGTGGGAATTGGTGCCAGTCCCTTTCCCCAGGGGACGTGGTACGTGCACCGTAGGCATGATACAAGGGGCCTCCCTGGATTGCCACTTGCCCCAGCCTGGCACGCGGCCTTTCTAGGGAATTGTCAGGACCAGCGTGATAGATCAAGGGTGGTCTTTTTCTCACATCCCTGTCCTTTCTGCCCCAGGACCCCAGCAGAGGACCTCCGCCCCCCCTTCTTTCTGGCCTGACGTCTGTGGCATTCCTCCCTGAATTTTCCCTTGGTATTTTTCTTGTCTGGAAAAGCTCTGCATGCTGGAGAAAAAAAAAAAAAAGCACCAGAGTTCCTGTGCCATATGCAACAGGAAGCGCCGGCACAGGACGGCCTGTCTTTCCTTCTTGGTTAGAACGACTTTTTAAAGAGTCATCTTGTTTGAAAATTTTGAAAATTCATTGGCGCAGGGTTTCATGGTTGAGTAAGGAAATTACCCTTTTGTCGTCTTCATACCCAGCTTTGGCCCAACTGGCCCTGGCCTTCTCTCTGCCTAGCACGCAAATGCCCGAGAGTCCTTCCTTCCCTGCCCAGTCGCCAGCCCTGGAGAGGGACAGGTGGGCACTGTCATCATGTGTGTCTTTAAACTGTGGCTATGCCATGCAGACAGGCAAGTCTTTATTCCTGCGAACAGGGTCTATTTGCTGGCAAGCTGGTGAGCGGGAAACCTGCCTATGAAACTGACTCTGAGGCAGGAGAGAAAACCCAAGAGCTCCTGGAAAGGCTTCTGCGATCTAGACCTGGACAGGTGGGATTGGCTCCCAGTTGCAAGGCAGCTGTGTGGCTTGTCCCAAGAGGTGGGCTGTCCCATTGAGAAGGCTGAGGCAAAAATCAAAGCCAGATGTGTTCAAGGTCCCATAGTAAATCATGAAGAGACAGACCAAGGTTTTTAGAGGTGTGTTTCTGTGGTGGGTTCTGAGCAGTTGTTCTGGACGTGGGCTTCTCAGGGTTCAGACTCAGAAGGGTGTGCCCCTGGAAGTGTGGCCAGTGAGGGGTGCCGTGTGAGCCCCTATAGGTGGTGAGAAGGCACATTAGCCGGGAACATTGATTTTTCTCAGTTTATTGGGTTTCCAACAGGTTTTCTGGGAACAGATTGGGATGCACAAACACACATTCACAGGTGTGTGCAGACACAGGTGTGTGCACACACTCACACACATGTGCATCTCCCACCTTCCAGCATAGCCACCCTTTAGTAGCAGGACGCTGTACTTGGATCCCAAGACCTATCCTTGTGGCACAGGGCCTATAGTTCCAGCATTTTGGGAGGCTGAGGCAGGAGGATTGGAAGTGCAAAACAAAACAAAACAAAACAAAAACAAAAACAAAAAACCGTGGGCAATTTAGTGACCTAACAAGACCCTGTCTCAAAACAAAAACTAAAAATGGGCTGGGGATATTGTTCACCACGAAGGCCTTGGGTTTGTTCCTCCATACCACAAAAAAGGAGGGCTTGAATCCGAATCCTGCCGTACTATAGAAACAAAGCACTGCCATTTCTCAACTCCTAACCTCAGTTTCCCCATCTGTAGGAGGGTCAGCCCACAGGTCCCCCAGCCCCCCGCAACAGGCTGGCTCTGCAGGGCTGTGTGGGATCCCACATGCCCACAGCCGCCAGGCACGGGGCAGCATCTCATGGGGTACGATCCCTGCTGCCCCTACCTGCTCGCTGGCCAAGCCTGCTGTTTTCTGGCCTAAAAAGCTGCTTTGCAGATGAACCGAAATTTATAGGAGTCAAAACACCTTTCCAGTTAATTCTGTTTGTTTTCTTTTTTAATATAAATGCAAATTAAGGTGCTCTTAAGCCTAAAAAAATAACAAGAACAAAAACCCAGCCCCAAGCCATTCCCCCCAAGGAATTGTCTCCTATTGGACAGTGATACAGTGACATTAACTAGTCAAGTTAATCCAACCATGAGTGATTTCTGGAGTGTACATTGACTTTGTGCCCAAGTCTGTGAGGCCAGGTGGCAGTGCTGAGCCCCTGGTGCTGGGTGTCAGCTCACGTCTTAGATGTTCCTTAGCTCACTCCGAGAAATGGATTTAAAAAATGTACCTAATTGTCAATTCCTGTGGCATCTGAGCGGTGCCTTTGGAGGGCTGTTATGGTGAGGCTTGAACCTCACGTTTCCTGGGCGCCCTAGGCATGGTAGCCATCACTGTAATAATCAGGGAAGAGCCTGAATGCAGCCAGCTCCACCAAGCACCGATGCGGTGACACCATTATTCAGCTCTGGTTTCCACCCCACCCCACAGGCTTCCTTCAACATCCATGCCACTTGTAGCTCTCGTAAAAGGGTGTTATTGCTCAGGTGAATGTGCAAAGCCCGGGGCCTTGTCTGGGACGCTCTGCCCTGTCCTGTCCTGATGGTCAGGACCGTGCGTGAGCGCCTTTCCCAAACCTATTGGCAGACAAGGTGGAAGGAGCTGGCTCCGTTAGGGGCCGCGCCGACCACACGTGCTCTATCTGAAGATGCTTGTCTCGGGCTGATGTTTTGATGTTGCGGAAGGGATCTTGGTGCAAGCTGTCGCTTTCCCACAGTAGGTGCCTTACAGCAACATGTCACCGACAGCTGGTCTCTTGCCATGATGCAACAGAGCCGGAGCCTCCTTCGTGACACTTTTCCAGCGTAATATTTGTTACCACCTTCAGGTTCATAAATAGAGAAGAAACTGGCTGTTACCTGTAGAGCAGCCTAGGACGATTCAAGAACGGGTTTGTGGTAGGCGAAGTCTGGGGGGGGGGCTGTGGATTTTGTCTTTGTGGCTGCGGTTTTGGGGGGTGTACAGCAGGGGGAGGGGTTCCCCAGCTTCGGGTGGTTGACCCAGGAGTTGAGGTGACCAGCTTAGGACGTCAGTCTGCCAACAGTGAGTAGGGCTTGAATTCTGCCACACTGTAAAACGAAAGGCCAGTGGCTCCTACAGGTGTCAGAAGACACAGTCCTGGGGACTCCTTCCTTTACTGGCTCTGAGGCAGAATGTTCCCAAAATAGGCAGCTTTTTTTCTTTCCCCGCCACTCCTGGGTGTTGTTTTTGATTACTTGCCGGGGAAGCACCCCTCCAATCTCTCCGGTGCTGCTACTGCTGAGGATCTGGGGACAGGGACAGTCCAGGTGACACGACAGAGCCGGCCTTGATGGGGCAGCTGGAAACCCAGACACTCGGGGGCAGCACAGCATGAGGTACAGAGACTGCAGAGCCCAGGGACTGTCTTAACCTGTCTTGTGTTGCTGAGTGCATGCACATGAACACACATGCATGCACACCAAGAACATACTTCATACATGTACACAGCAAACACTCATACACGCACACACAGGGAACATACTCCACACACATGGAGGAACATACTCCCTGCCCCTCCTTGTCCCCCGCCCTACCCCCAAATCCACCCCTCCCTAGGCTCCGCCCCTCCCAGTCCCCCCCATTCCTTTCTCCCTTCCTCCTCTGTGGTGTCCCAGGCCATCCATGCATGTATGTGGGTGTCTGGCGCCTCAGCCCACCCACTGGTGGTGTTTTCTACCAGGCAGGGTCCACTGCGCTCGCTCCTCCCCCAGCCTGCGGTCCATCCCCGTCTCCACTCGCTGTCCTGCCCCCCTGCGGGGCATCACAGGCTCTGCTCCTTGCCGGGCACAGCTGCTCACTCCCCGTCTGACGATCCTCCACGCTTCCCTCAGGGACCCCGCCCCGTGTCCCCTGGTCCTCCCACGCTCTTTCTCTGCCTTTAAATCCCGGTTGGGGCACCTGCTGTGACGTCACAAAGGCCGATCCGCATTCCCTCTCCTCACTCTTCTGTCTCTCCCTTTCTCACTCTGTCCCTTCAGCAGGTGGGCTTGTTCTTCCCTCCTCCTGATGCTGGCCAGGGTCCCTTGCTGGCATGAGTATGCACAGCCCGAGGGCGAGGCGGTACACTGTGGTGCCTTGGTGGCCTCCCTGTGGACCGCATCTCCAAGGCTGTCAAGTGTCACTCCCTTCAGTCACATGGACAGCCTACCCTGGACATTTTTTATTTTAAAAATGTGTATTTGGTTTAATAATCACACAGAAAAGCATACATTTTACTCGTGTATTACTCAACACCTTATTAAATAATGATACCCATGTAACCTTCACTTAAATCAAGCAACATGTAACCATCACTCCCGACCCCAGCTTCTCCTTAGATACCTCTAGAGATGAGGAGAGTGCCACTGCGTGTATTGCTATGCATGTGTTTAGGTGACTGTTGGGGTTCTTGCTTGGGGCTCCAGTCTGGCAAGCCAGCATGGGAAAGGAAGGGGATGTGCACGTGTCTTTTCAAGCTGTTGCTAATCTTTATGGTGGTCTCATGAGGAGACACAGGTGCCCACTCAGACTCTGGAAAATGGAGGAGCAGGCTGAGGAGAGGGCGAGATCATAGCCAGCAGGTGTGGAGAGGGAGACCAGGACGGGCTGCTGTCAGAGATAGAATACAGTGACAGACTCAAGTCCCAGCAGCTATTTGGATGACCAGGGGACATGGGGACACAGACTCGTAACACCTGGACTCCATAGATCCTCAGGAAGTAGTGACTAGTGTCCCATGTGGGCTGGGCTGGTGCAGGAGGGTGAGGGATACTCCTGAGTGACTGAGAGCAGAGGCTCTGGCGGGCCTCTTGGAGGAAGAGGTATGGTGTTCAATTTGTGAGAGAACTTCCCAGGTTCTTCTTTCCAACTGAGTCCTGTCAGGAGCATCCTAGGACTCCGCCCTCTGGTCTGCCATCCTGGTGGCATTTACAGAGCCTGTGGTTGCCATCTTGCCCCTGCTGGATTCCCTGCAGGCCCCGTGCCCTCTGTGTGAGCCTCAGCCATGAGCCGTCTCAGGTGCCGGCTGTGCTCTGGTCCTCTGCTGCCCTTCCTTTCCCCACTCCTTTTTTTCAGGGCCCAGGACTTGTTTCTGTCCTCCCCAGTCACCTGTGCCCCGGCCTCCCTGTAGATAAGTGCATCCCCAGGGTCAGCAGGTTGGGTGTGGCCATTCCTGATGGGCAGCTGGCAGGTGCCCTTGGAGGCGGGGCCTCCCTGGAGGGCTGGGCCTGACCACTAAGGATGTTCCCATGGATGTGGCAGAGCTGTGGCTGTGCATACACGACAACAGGGCAGGGCTGAACTTGGCACTCCCCAGGCCTGGACATGTGATCTCAGTCCCCAAGGCGCCATAGGTGCCGGGAGTCCAGCTGGTGCCTACGAGGAAGATATGCCACCTGTGAAATGGCCTTTGGCTGTCACTGGACCCTACCAGATGTGTGAGTTGCCACCCGTTTGGGAAAGGAGGGGACCTGAGGTACACCATGTGTGGAGAAGACACACGCTCTTTGCCTGTGAGTCCTCAGCCAACCATTGGTCCCACCCCCATTTCCTGCCTCTTGCCACTTCCCTGCCACACCCTGGGACACCACTTGTGGGGTGGTGCTTCCCTTGGGGGCCTGATCTTGCCACATCCTCTGTCCGGTGTGGTGCAATGTGCTTAGGGTGCTGAGACTGTCCTCATGCGTGTTCCCTTACACTGCTAAGGAGCTCATGTTGATTGAGTGCCTGTGTTGCTCTCATGAAAAGCCTCTTGAGGGGCTGTGTCTTTCATCTTAGGGTCTCTGTCATTTGACACGTACCACATCCTAGAGAGTGCTTGATTGGCCACATGATGGAAGGTATAGATATTATCCCTGGGGGATGGGAATGTAAGGCAGCTGTGCAATGTTATGGCTATGCAGGTCAGAGGCGTGGAGTGGGCACTCGTCTAGGGAGCTGGCTGGGGTGACCACCAGGGGAACTTGGGTGGGCTGTGGTCACCCACCATACAGGTGTGGTGAGCAGGATGTGTTGAGCAGGACCTTGGGGTGGACACACAGCCTCCCCCTGTCAGTTACAAGCTGTGGGCAGTGCGTGTGCAGCCCCTCCCTGGAGATGCACAGTGCCACTCCAATTTCTGCCTTGTGTAAAGGAGCCATGGGCTTTCTCTGAGTATCTTCATGATCAAAAATACGGCTGGACTGAGGGCCACCCAAGAGTAATGCAGGCTTGTGTTGTGAGGAGGGGTTCTGGCAAGATGTCTCTTGCTGTAATAAATGGGCTCAAACATTCACAGCATTTTGTGACCACACTTTGTAATCTGAATTACAAGAAAAGTTGAGGGAAGGTTGAGGAAACAAGATTTGCCATGAGTTAATTGCTAAGGCTTGATTATTCTTATCAGTTAATTATCTTTTCTCTCTGCCTTAGTATATATTGGAAAATTCACATAATAGATGCTTAAAGCAAATCAAACACAACATGGTGTGGAGGTAAAACCTCCTACCCAGCCCCAGGCCCAGCCCCTAGGAGGTGACAGCAGGCAGAGGTGCCAGAGCAAGGTGTGAGCCATGCGAGGCCCCAGCTGCTGTCCCACACAGGGATTTTTTTTTTTTTTTTTTTTTGGCTCTTAACACTGTTGACAGCATTATCAGGCACTTCCCAGCATTTTTTTGATCTTTTAAAAGAAACAGTTCTTGGTTGTATCATAGATGGTTATCCATCTTGACTTCTGCTTTTCATTTGTAAATTGTTTCCCTACAGTTTTTTTGTGCTAGCAATTACTAGGCTCCATTCCTTTCCTCTCCTCTATCCTGTTTTCTTTCCTCTCCTCTCTTCCTCTCCATCCTCCTTCTCCACCTTCCCACCATTACTGCTGTCTTTTTCTTTTCCTTCCTCTCTCTCCCTTTCTCTTTTTAAAATAAGTGTATAAAAGGCTATGTGTTTTCCTCTGTAGACTGCTTTAGCCACATCCCATAAGTCCTTTATCATTTATTTGTAAATAACTTGCGAGTTTATTTTTCAAGCATTTTGAGGTGTCTGAAAACACGTGCACACACACATTATTTCATTTTGAACATTTAAAGTAGTGAACAGGTATTGAGTGTTCACAGTCTCCAGGCACATTTTAAAGGCATCATTCCTTTTTTTTCTTCATCCTGAGTATCTCTGCCACTTAGCTAGCTGTACTCCCAACCCCAAATGCATAATATCTATAAGGTTTATGGGATTTTTAGATTAGCTAAATTACTACCTTTTATAGAGTCATTTTAAGAAGGAATAGCTGGGCCTAGTGGCACAGGCTTGTCATCCTAACATTTTGGGAGGCTGAGGCAGGAGGATCATAAACTGAAGCCCGGCCTGAACAATGTAATGATTTAGCATGACCTTGTCTCAAATCAAAGAAAGGGGGGGGGCTGAGGTTGTGAGTCAGTGCGAAGACCCCAGACTCAATCCATAGTAGTGTGCATGCACACATGTACACATGTACATATACACACACACACTCTTATCTCTTTGTATCTGTAAAGTTCTAAACAATCTCTCAAGTCCAAGTTAGGTTATTCGTACCCTTTCCAAGGGTTGAAACTTGTGGTGACTAGCTCAGTGAGCCTACACACACTGAACTAAGCATGTACGAGTGACACAGATGACTAGTATTGCATTAACTTGTGTTCTGTGTCCAGCGGCCACAGTCCTCAGCATTGTCGCATTAGACCATATCACTCATTCCTTCCATCACTTGGCCCCACAGGTATTTCACCTCCAGTTCCTTTCTTTGTAATCTGAAGTCTCCTTGATTGCTGAGGGAGACCTGTTGTCTGTCAGTGCATGGGTACCGTGGCTCGTTGGCTTCCGCTTACATTTCTGGTGATTTTAGCTTTATGTATTATGGAGCTCTGTTTCTAGATGTGTAAATGTTCATGGTTTTGATTTGTTGGTGGAGGCGAGTTTGCCGAACAAGCGGTTTGTGTTTGAGGCTTTTGTCTTTAGCTTTTTCTTAATGTGACTGTGCTTTCTTATTGGCATTTAAAAATGAATATTCATGTTTTTACCTTACCTTACACTTTTTCTTCTAGGAAAATTTTGACATGGCTTACAATAAAAGCTACATATGAGGTGTGATTGAAAAATACAGTATGTGTTTAAAAATTCATTACGTTGAAAGACACACTGACATGAATTTCTCTTGAAATCTTCCCCCTCACCTTGAACATACTAATCTGTGACTCTTGCCATGTCCCGAAGCATTTATGAAAGCTCTCTTTCCTGTCCTATGAGGTGTGACCAACAAACAGTATGGAGGAGAATGCCCCAACAGAAGGCAGTGATAACATGATAGTGTGTCATCTACGTTTCTCATGAGATTTGTTAAATCTGCACTGTGCAACTTCCGGATGTTCCTTAAAGTCCAAATGACCACAAAAGATAAAGGTTTGGATTGATTCAGGACATCGGGGTGGCCCTGACAGTGCAGCTGAACATGCCTGTGGAAGCAGCCTTCTAGAGCTGCTTTGGAAGGAACAGGACGATGGGGTGTGCTCAAGACAGTGAGGGTGGGTTGGTGTGAGAGAGAACTTTGAGGGGGAATCAAGGGCAATGTGTCATTTACTGTAACACATTTTTGAAAAATTGAGCCAGACCCAGTGATGTGGCCTCAATTTTTTGTTTATTTTTTATAGATGTGTCAAGTGCCGCTGAGCCCAGCTTATGTGGTGCTGGGGAATTGAACCCAGGGGCCCACAATTGCCAGGCAAAATGCTTTTAACTGCTGAACTATGAATTCTGCTGCCTGTAACACATTTTTGAAAAATTAAACTTCCACGGTATTTTCTGGTAACACCTTGTAATCTGATTTTCAGGGGATCAGGGGCAGGGCTTAGAGGAAATAAAATTGGCCATGTGTTGGTAACTGCTGATGCTTGATTATTCCTATCTAGTGGATAATTACCTTTTTTCTCTACCTTAGTACATGTTGGAAAATTTGCACAGTACACACGTAAGACAAATCAAACAAAATGTAGAATTGAAGTGAAGATCTCCTGCTTTGGCCCCACCCCTAAGGGGTGACACCTGGCAGGGGGCGCTGAGCAGAGGGGACACACTGGGCTGCCCCACCTGCTGGCCTGTGTAAGGTTCCTTTGGTTCCTACATTGGTTGACAGTATGTAGAACTACATGCCAACACTTCTTAATCTTTTAAAAGAAGAAACAATTCTTGATTTTATTATAGAAGGTTGTCTATCTTGGTTTTTGCTTTTACATTTATGAGTACTTTAAAATATTCTTTAGGTTTATTTTTTTTTTCTAGTTTCTTTGGTTAGCTGTTGCTAGGGTAGTCTCCCCTCCATTCTCTTTCCTTTCTCCTTCTTTCTCATTCTATTTCTTCTCCTGCATTCCTTCTAAATACATGTGTGAAAGGCTATATGTTTTCTTCTAGAAGCCACTTTGGCTGCATCTGGTAGATCTCATACGATTCCTTACTTGTAAATAGTTTGCAATTGAGTTTACTTTTCCTTTAGTTGAAGTTATTTGAAGGATGTGTGTTTTAGGCCAACGTGCGCGCACACACACACACGCATGCACGCATAGTGATTGGAAGCCTGGGCTGTGGAGTCAGACTGCCTGGCATCAGCCTGTTTGGGCCATGTACTAGGTGTGTGACTGTAGGCATGTACTACACCTCTCTGGGCATGGCACTTGTCATCTACAACCAGAGGATAATAATTACAATATCTTGTAAGGTGGTTCAGAGGAGCAGGGGCCATTTCATTCTAAATATTTACAACAGTGAACATGTACTAAACATTCCCTATCTCAAGGCACATTTCAAATACATATTTTTCTTTTTTTCTCTTTTGAACTTAGGACCTCACAGTGGTAGGCCAGCCAGTGCTTTTCTTTGGGGCTAGACTGTGTGGGTGATTAATATATTTTCACCTTTATAGTGACTATGACAGAGGCTCACAACTTCTTGGAGCTTCCTAGGAAAAACGATCAAAAAGAAACAAATGCTGCAGCTGTCATAATCAGACACTTGGCACTAAATCACACAAGAATGTGCCCCCACTCCTTCACTGAAGGTTTGCTGAATGATGGTGTATTGTTACCATGAACATCCTTGAGGGCTGTGCTGCAGTGGGGCTACTTGGGGGTAATCAGAGGCCACGGGCTTCCCAGAGGGCATCTGGGTGGGATGCCTGGGGAGCAGTTGTGCCAATTGCCAGGGTGTTCTGTGTAGCCCTACCTAAGCCCTGAGCTCCTTTGACTTTTCTACTTGAGCTTCTTCTGTGTGTTGGTATTTGTACTTACTCCCCCAGAGAGGAGGAGAAAGCAAAAGGTCTGAAAGGTTATGCCTACTGAGGTCATCTTGAGGACTGTCTTTCCTGGAAGCTCCACCCAGCACTTCTGCGTCTACCTTATTGGTTGGGGTGGGTCACAATATGTGGCCATTAGGCCAATCATGGGAAGATGTCTGGGAGAAGGGGGCGTGGCTGTGTGTCCTAGCTCACACCTGCCCTGAGATTTAGGCACACAGTGCTTGAACTCCTGGGAGAAGGGATTTCCTGCTCACCTTATCAGCAGCCTTGCACACTCTGCTCACAAACCTCTTGTGACCTGGACAGCCTTCTGCGCTCTCAGCTATTGCCAGTTATCACCGATCATCTGCCTCCTGTGTTTGGGCCTAAGGGTACAAGGAGGTCTAGTGGCTGGTGGTGCCAACACTCGGAGCTGGTCCTGAAGACCAAGGCCAGCAGCTACTTTATTGGATGTGCAACTCAGGACATCCCAAGGTTCCCTGTGAGAGAGCCAGAAGAGACGGGCAGAACATTGGTCTCCTTCTCTTTGCCAAGCTCAGCTGTCTCTGTTACATGGTGGGTGTTAGGCACACTGGTGGCCCCTTCCTGGTGCCTCCTTCCTGTCTGTAGTACTGGATCTGTGACCTAAAGGAACCGCAGTGTCCCCTACTCTGCCCCCTGCAGCTCCTGGCCGAGGTCCTCCCTCCACAGACCCAGGCTTTTGGTTTTTCCCTTGGCCTGAATCTGTTCTAAGCATTCCCAAGACCTCGTGGTATGTTTGCTTCCTCTGGAATGACCTCAGCATTTGTCCCACCAGGCTGGCAGGGCCACTAGGCATTACGCAACCCTGCAGCATGACAGTGTTACCGACTTGGCCTGCCCCCAACTGCGTATGTCTCTGAGATGCTCAAGGCCTGTGCCTCTGTGCCTCACGCTAGCCACCTGCTAGCCAAGTAGAGCACGTCCTCCCCCTGCTCAAAAGCTTCGTAGAGCTCCCTGTAGCTTAAAAGTCCTGACCACACAGCACACCAGGCCTGTGGATCCAGCCTCCTGTGTGGTCCTCAGCCCCTTCCTTGTGATTCACTGCCCCTATAGACCAAGTCACTCCAGGGCAGGTGTCCCCAACCACTGCAGACCTTCCCATGTGCGCTCTTCTATGGCTGTTCTGTGTTCCCACAGCTCAAGGTTCCTTTCCAGTGCCGTGCCTGCCACCCTGTGTCTTGCTCAGCCTTCCCATGCATCCCTGTCTCCAGCCCCCAACCCCTCGGGGTAGGGCCCATCTTGCTTCTCGCTGAGCTGTCCCCCACCTGTGTCTGGCACCCAGCCACCCTTGGAGGGCATCTGTTGAATGAACACAGGCACGTAAATGGGACATCTCTCACGAGAGCTATATTTAGCTGTTCTAGAATATTCTGTAGGTCTTTCAGAAAAAAGCAAATCCTTGAAAAACAGCAGCTTGCGAATTCAAACAGCAGGTGTTTGCAGAAGTGGAGGGCAGTGGAGTGAAGGAACTGGAGTTCTCCCTGCACCCCGAAGCCCTCTTAGCCCACGGGCCTCTGCCCTAGCCAACAGCCTCTGGAACAGAGAGAGAGAGCGAGAGCACGAGCGCGAGCCAGAGAGAGAGCCAGAGAGAGAGAGAGAGTGAGTCAGAGAGAGAGAGAGTCTAGGAATTAATCCCAGGGCCTTTGTACTGAGCTATATCCTCAGCCTTATTTTAAATGACAAATTTTAAATTTTGAAACAAGGTTTAAGTTGCTAAATTTTGCCCAGGTTGGGCTCAACCTTACGATCATCCTGTCAGGGCCTCCTAGCGTGCTGGGACTAGAGAAAGGCACGTGCCATGACGTCTGGTTCTCTCAGCCACTTGCTTCCCAGGCAAAGGGGAGCTAGCTAGCTGCTCCCTGTGGTGATGATGGAGGGAGCGGGCTGCCTAAGGCCTGCTCCGGCTCTGAAGTCCGGCTCTGTACCTCTGACATGGGTGCATCTCCCCCTCCTCTCCCAGCCAGGTGCTTCTGCATGTTCGGGGTGGGGCTTATGGCTGCTTTGTGGAAGTGCTGAGGTTGAACCAGGCGATGTGGGGATATGCTGGCTGGGCGCCTGGCATGGGCCATAGTGACAACACCATTGTGATACTAGTGACTTGTGTGCTATATGCCAGGCAGGGCCATGGTGTGCATTTGGGGAGACAAATATTGAACTGTAATACACACAGGAGGTGTGTGAAATGGTGTGCTGGCAGTGCCCAGGGGATCCTGGGCCAGAGGACAGTGGCAGACCTTGGAGGCAGGGTCAGGAATTTTGACTTGACTCATAGACCTTCGAGTCCAGGGTAGGAGGGAGGTGGCCTAGCTCTAGAATTAGCAGCAGACCAGCTGCATTCAGGTCCTTGCCTGCCACTAATAATAGGTGGCCCCAAGCAAGGCCTTGCCTTCTCTATGCCCAGCTTCCTTCCTGAGGCAGTGGCTGTGGGGATCACGGGCTGGAACTGAAGAATTGTAGACCTAGACGGGCAGACAACGTCTTCCACACTCCTGACCTCGTGGGAGGGATCTTTCCTCCTACCCTTCCTGCAGCCTAGGACAGTCCCCCTATGCTCCTCTATAAGTAAGTATCCAGGCACCAGCTGGCCTTGGAGATGCCACCTGTGATGGGATAGGAAAGTGGCCCTGGCTGGTTCCTGGGTGAGGGAAGGGGACTGTGCCTCCTTGGCCTGGGCGAAGGCTCTGCCCTGAGCTTGAGCTTGCCTGCCTACCTCTTCAGCCACCCTAAGGCCCACCAGTGGAACTTCAGGTCCATGTATCCCTGTTCCTGTCATTATCCCAAAGGCCAGCTGAAACCTCCATTTGGCTGTTCTAGGTAGGGATGCCGCCAGGTCCTGCTGGCATTGGGCATGCCTCCTGAGTCCCCATGGGCACAGGGCAGGACCAGGTGGCACAGAGGAAGAGCCCCTGTGGGGATGGGAGCCTTGAGGCCCGAGGCAGGTTGTCTCCTCCCCCCCCCCCCCCCCCCCCCCCCCCCCCCCCCCCCCCCCGTCCCGGGCTCCTACCTGGCCCTTGCTGAGTGAACAGCTATGACATCACACAGCATAAGGTTGGGGAAAGCCACTCTGGCTGCAGAAATGTGGGGTATGTGGGGCTGAGGGTGGCCATAGGCAGTGCCTGTGTTTCCTTCCACTCATTTTCTGGCTCTGTACGTGTGAGGCCTATGCTACACGCACTGCACTGGCACTGTCCCAGTGCTGAGGGGTTAGCTGGAGCTGGCCATTTCAGTGGAGGAGGAACCTGGGCTCTCTGAAAACACCTGGGTTGGAATCCTGACCTTATTCACACAGGGCTTTAGGTGAGCAGTTGTGTCTCTGTCAGATGGGACTCCCAAGGTGAGAACGGACTGAGAACACCCCTTGCACTCAGTTCTGTGCCTTGGTGGTCCCACTGTCCACAGACACAGGGATGACCCCAGCTTAAGAGGACTCCACTTTGCCAAGGAGCAGAAATGGAAGCAGGTGGGGCCAGGAGACAGCTGGCTGCACTTGCCCTTGCTCTTCTCCTGAGGCTGTAGTAGGTTCCATGAGGACACAGGCAGTGGCAGGTGCTGCAGCTCCCAGTCAGCCATGGGCAGCGAGGGCACCACTGCACTCCACAGCTTGTTGAGTTGAGGGCTGAGGCACTTGGTAGAGAGGAGTATTAAATGAGTTTTAATATGGCTTGGGGAATAGGCATGGATATTTTCCCTCATTATCAGGTTCCCTTCCCATCTCATCAGCTTACCTCCCTACTTTGTCCTCTCTCTCCCTCTCTTTTGAGATTCTGGGGACACCTGGGCAGAGCTCCTCACTCCTGGGATGCACAGCTGCTGAGCCCATGCTGGTCCAGCTGCAGATGTCCAGTATGTCACTGGTCCAAGGCCAAACCCTGTGCTCAGGAGTCATGAGCTTGAGGGCCCTGCAGTGTGGGTGGGGGACTGTTGCCTCCTTGTGGGTGCTCTCGCTGCAAAAGGGAACCGGGGTGGGTGCAGGGAGATATGGGGAATGGAGCACCATCCACAGGCCCTGAGGTGGGCTCAGGTCCAGGTCCTGGCCTTTTCCCTCCCACCTGCCCCTGCCCCATGTCCTCTTTGACACACCCTGATGTCTACAATGGATGCTTAGCAAACTGCTCATGTGCTGGTCTGGAGCAGTCTTCAGACTCAATGGAGGCTTGGGAGGACACTAGGTCACCAGAAATAGTGTTTTCCGTTGTACTATCATAGCTGCCTTGGTGTCCTGAATTGATCCAAAATGTTGGTCTTTAATAATCCCTTAGACTTTGGAAAAGAGTCAGGAGTCGCCCATTGCCAGACCCAATGAATAAAGCCATAAAGGTGAGCCATTGTGTTTCCACCATTTTTTTTTTTTTTTACGGTTTAGTGCTTGGTAGCAGCATTTTCTATTCCTGATCATGCCACGTAAACCCCTCCCTCACGAGGGAGGACTTACGGCGGCAGTGCGTCATTTACCACATGTTCTCTACTTAAGCATGAGCTATTCCTTTTGATCACATCTCATAAGGCAGAGGTTAAGGCCCAATCAAGAGGGGAAGTGGTATGAGCCCCAGCTCAGCCCCCAGGAGGCTCCAGGACAGTCCCCATGCCACAGCCTACTAGTGTGCCCCAAGTGCCACGGTGGCGCCTTGACAGTAGAAGCCACGTCCTTTAGCACCCTTCTCTTAGGAGGCAGTTCCCGCCCATAAATCCCACTTGTGCCTGGCCCGATCTGGCTCTAGGCTGAGACGTGGCCTCCAGGTGAGCAGGTAGGATCCTGGGGGTTTATAACTTACGGTCATGATGCCCTTGGTCCCGGAGTTCTGTGCTCAGGTGGCAGCCACTCCCCAGACCCAGGGCATCAGGGCGGTGTAGCTGCTACCGTGTGATGCATGGGAATCACTGGGATAGCTCCATTCTCTTATTTTAACGAGGCAAAATACACAAAACAAAAAATGCACCCTTTGAAAGCAAGCAGCTCAGTGGTGTGTAGCAACTTCCCTGGTATCTGTTCACCCACTATCTGTTATTGGTGGACACATCAGGTAAACAGAATCTTGCCCTCTTGGCCCTTTTGTGTGTCTTCATTCATGTAACAGGGTTGGGAAAACTTTCTCCTGCCAAGGACTGTCTGGATGTTGGTAATACCATTTGTGGCACATACAAAATCAACTCAAGAGCCAGGCTGCAACATCAGGCATAGCAGTGAACCCACCACTAATGTGACCACAGCCCTGGCTGGGCTTGACCCAGTGATTTTGAAGCCCACCTACTGCTCAAGAGCTGGATGTTCCCCACCTCTGACTTAGCAGAATGTTTTTGAGGTTCGCCTATCTCAGAGCTTCAGATGTGTTTTATTCCTTTCCTCGTCACGTGTGCCTTGAGGTCTTCCCCAAGCTCTTCAGTCCACCATGATCACCTGTGGATTGCCCATTCCCCTCTCTGCCTCTTTGGCCCTTCCTAATACACTGGAACGTGTTGAGCCCCTGACCCACTACTGGCTTGATGATCTGCCCAGGAAGGTGGTTGACACCAGTGGCTGGGATCCGTTACCTGGTCATGGAGTTGAGTTAGTGGGTCAAAGCTTGGTGACTGGAATATAAAGGATGCAAAGCCAGAAGAAGCAGGGTGTGGCTGGCAGCGTGAATGCATCCTGGGCTGTGTCAGCCCCTCAGGGCCATGGGGACAGGATGCCAAGCTTGTCTCTTGCCAGGTGTCAGGTTCCACCCACCTGGGTTCAATGGCAATTCTAAATCTAGAAGCTCGTGATGCGGGCTTGTTCCTCCTCTGCCATACTGGGACTGTTTCAACAATAGTTATGTCTGTACCCAGAAAGCCATGATTACAGAATGGCTCATGTGGGTCTGGTCCTTTTTAAATTTTTACTTTTTGTGGTGCTGGGGACGGAGCAGCCAGGGGGAATGCCATTGAGTTCTGTCTACAGCCTGGTTTTATTTATTTGTGTGTGTGTGTGTGTGTGTGTGTGTGTGTGTGTGTGTGTGTTTTAAATTTTTGAGACAGGGACTCACTAACATACTAAGTTGCTCAGGTTGGGCACGGACTTGTGTTTTTGCAACTCTGTGTCCCAGGGTGCTGGATTAGAGGCCTACACCCTGGGCCTAGCTTTGGCCCTCCTCAGTACTACTAGCCCAAGTGTGTCTGCACCAACAATGTGGAGGCAACCATGTCCAGCAGTTGGGCATGCTGTGGGAAGACAGATGTCCTTGCTGCCAGGATCTTGTCCTCAGGAAAGGGAACAGAGGGGGTCTCTATTATTTTTGAATTTCTTGCAATGCTCAGCCCAAATTTTTGGCCTTTAATTGGTTTCTGACCTTGGTGTGGAGATGGAATACAATCTCAAGGCCAGAAGCAGTGTGATTTTGGCTACAACTCAAGTGGTGATTAACAGCAGAAACAAATTGGAGTTCAATCAGTTCCTTGTTTAGTCTGCTTAGTAGGTGAATATATAATGGTATGTCTACTTGAATGTTGGTGAATTAGAAATATTTAGAAAGAATTTTTATTGGCAATAGAGTAGCTTATGCATTTTCTTTTGGTGGTGGAAGAGTACTAGGGAATGGACCCGTGGCCTTGGTACTGAGGTGCATTATCAGCCTTTTTATTTTTTTGAGAAAGGATCTTGCTAAGTCACTAAGTTGCCCAGGCTGGGCTTGGCCTTGTGATCTTCCTGCTTCAGCCTCCCAGAGTGCTGGTATTATAGGCCTGTGCCATGGGACCCGATCTTTACAAGGTGAGGTGACTTGCCCAAGGTCACACAGCAGAGCCACGGAGGAGGTGCCACCAGGACCAGGTCTTTACCAGTTGTTCATAGCAATCAAGGCCATGGTACCCCTGGTGGCCATACCAGCCTACCACCCTTCCTCCCCCTGGTGGTGCCTGATGCTGGCAGCACAGCTGACAGGAATCGGCAGTGACAGATGCAGAAGTGTCTGTCCCGCAACTGTCACCCGTGGCTTTTCTAGGATGAGGATCAAGGGCAGTGCTCTGGTGAGGCCTGGCTTCCTCCCTGTGAAGCTGGGGCTGAGAAGCTCAAATCTGGAGGTATTTACTGCCATTGGTCACCTTGTTGGGTTCCATCCAAAGCACAGGACCCCTGAAATCCAACTTGCTAACTTCCCCTCTTCCAGTAGGCCCAGCAGTGCACCCTAAGCCCAAACCAGTATAATACACAAGGTGTCCCTCACAGAGCTGTGGGAAGGATGTCAGGACTCCTTTCTCTGAGCACAGATAGGAACTGAGGCTTGGAGTGGTTACACACCTTGCCTGCACATGGCTGATGTGAGCACCATGCTTAGCCTTCAGGCTACTCAGCACAGAACTCTCCCGAAGGCCACTGCTGTCGTTGTGGAAAAGGAGAGAAAGGCTTTAGTGCCAGCGGATGAACAGGGCACTTCCTGCACTCCACTCCAGTGGTCGGTGGTGTAATGCTTCGGGACAGGTTCCACTGGGAAGACCTGGGCCTAGGGAAAGGGACTTCTGGCCTGGGGAGGTTATTTCAATTTTAGCTGTGGCCTCTGGAGAAGGGAGGGTAGTATTAGATGAGGTACTAGTTTCATTATCCCTGGGGTGACTTCCACTGACCCGGTACCATGTCATCAGGGTTTGGGGCTTTGCTATCTTGTCCCGTGCAGCAGCCACAGTCACAGCAGGAGGGAAATTGAGTCTCCCGAGAGGCCAGGACCTTCTATCCCCCTGAATCCAGTGCCCTCTGGGCTCATCCTGTTCAGAACAGCCATCCCCATGTCATGTCCTTGGGGGGTTCAGCAGATGCAGTGTAGCTAGGAGGAGCCATGGAAGCTGGTGTGGTACACACTCCGTGGGGCTGGGGCCATGGGCAAGGCCGGAGCAGTCCAGAACCTGGCTGTTCTGACTGAGAGTGGCCATGTGGCAACTGACATACTCTTCCTTGCCGTAGTGCTGCTGGTACAGCCAGGTCCCAGAGACCCGGCCACCAGCACTATAGATGCCCTTGGGCTGCCCTTTGTCCCCAGACAGCTGATTACATGTGCACTGGAGACCACTCACAGCCAGCTTCCATCCCCCCAGGGGGGAAAAGGGGCCTGGGCCTGCACCTGCCCTTCTCTACCCGCCTTCCAGCGTGGACAGGGTTCAGCCCAGGGAATCCTGGGCAGTGGGTCTCTGTGGGCCACAGCTGTTCTGTGACATGGGTACACTGAAGGCCTATGTGACAGAGATCCTTGCTCACCGCCTAGTGACTCCTTATGACTGCTGTGATTTCTGCCCATCAGGCACGGGGCTGAGCCCTGAGGGACAGGGGTTGCATGCAGCTCTGTCCTCGGCCCAGGCCCTGCCACCATCACACACTTGGGCTCTCATGCCTGGCATGGTGCCTGACACAGTGTCATCGTCACCGCTTCACTTGTCAGCGCTGCCTTGGGCTCCCCAGTGCCTAGGACAGTGCCTGATTTGCCATTGCTGTCACTATGACTGCCATTGCTGTTGTCTGTGTCGTTGCTCGTCATTACTGTATTAGGCTCTGATGACTTAAGTCTGTCACATCACTTCATCACTGTCGTCATCATCACTTGTCACCACCCTGGACTCCCCAGTGCCTCTGACACATCATCACCACCTGCCTCACTGTCACCATGCCATTGCTCCCCAGTGCATGTCACAGTAGCTAGCATGTGGTAGGTCCCCAGTAGTTATATGATAACTGAATGAAGGGATGAGGTGTGTCCAAAGAGGCACCATGGTGTCCCTGACCCTAGACAGGGCAGCCCTTCACCCAAGGGCGTGTGTGCACCCTGGGGTGTCCCGAGCCATTGGCTCGACCAGGGCCTCAGCTCTCCTGGCATCCCTGGTCTCCTGTCATCACCCACGCTCTGTCCACTCTGGCTGCCTCCCTGGGGCCAGCCTGGCTGCTGCCCACAGCTGGCCTCCGATTCCCCTGCATAGAGAGTCATGCCCAGGCAGCACAGTGGCCCAGCGGCTGGGATTTGAAGGACATAGGTCTTCAGTTTGCCATGTCACCGGCTGGGTAATCCTAGCCTGTTTACCCATGAACAGTATGGTTGTGGACACCTTTCCTCCCGTGGGGACATCAGCACGTGGCTGTCATGCATGTGGCGATCTTCCTTCAGGCAATATATCTATTCAATCATCTTTTTACTAAGGTCCTACCGTGCACTAGCCAGGAAGATGCACATGTGACTCACAGGGTGGGTGTGGCCTGGCTTTTGGTTTCCCGTACAGGGGTAAGCCCAGGACCCTCACACTGAGCTCCGGGATGGGGTGTCACCAAGTCACTAAGTTGCCCAGGCTGGGTTTGAGCTTGCAATCTTTCTGCCTCAGCCTCCCAAAATGCTGGAATTACAGGCCTGTGTAGTGAGCCCAGCTGGACTTTTTTTTTTTTTTTTTTTTCTGCGAGGACAGTCAGGCTTCATGTTCCCTTCAGACATCCCCAGCTAATGGCGTACAGTGGCAGATCTCAGAGTGGCCCAGGCTGTCCCCTTTAAGGCCACGATTTCCACCTTTCTCTGTCCTCTCCAACTGGTCCTGCTTTCCCATGTCTGCCACTCACCTGGTCCCCAAAGTCATCTGAACTTGGACACCACCAGCCTAAGGGAACCTGGAAGTAGGGACTCCTTGACTCAACCCCAGCGGTCCATCCTACTAAGCCATTCCAGCCCATGGAGGGGTGAGAAGATGCCTAAGTCCAAGGTGGGTACAGCACGTGCAAAGCCCAGGGGCAGAAAGAAGAAAACAAACTATATGCTATGACAAGCCTGTTTATAATACTGGTGTCTTGGAAATGAAAAGAAAATCCAAGACACCATATTTAGGGAGGCCTAGTGCCTAGTTTGCTACTTATTCCAACATCATAAAATTTATTAACATGATTCAGCTCATTGACAAGCTAAGGGACAAAGATGAGAATTATCTCAGTGATTCCTATTTACTGTTTTCTTCTAATTGACTGTCTGGTTTGATCACTGCGAAATGTATGTGTGTGTTGAAACGCCTTGCCCGTTGCCTGAGCGCCCGCAGCAGGCCTTGAGGACAGCGCTGTGCGTCTGTGCCATCACCAGCCGGTGGGCGACGGGGCATGCGGGGCTGGAGCAGAGCTCCAAGGCCACCCTGATCCCAAGCAGCCAGGCCGGCTGGCTGCCTTGAGCCTGGATTTTTCCACTCTCTTCTGCAGGAGCGGGAACACCTCGGGTTGCTGTTATGTAACAGAGGGCCTGAGAGAGCTGGGACTTGGGCCGTGCGCGCATGTACGGGCTGGAGGGTGGGCCTGTGGCTGTGAGTGTGCATGCCCAGGCACACTCATACTGTCCTGCAGGAGCGGCTTCAGTGTCTTCAGAAGGAGGGCCATGCAGGACAGTGTGGATGGACTGACTATATGGTACTGGGGACTACACTCGAGGCATTTGCACTACATCCATCCCCAGTTCTAAAAAAAGAAAAAAACTTCTGTGAATCATTCTTGCCAGTTGCCCAGGCTGGGCTCAACTCTGTGATCCTCCTGCCACAGTCTCCTTGAGTGCTGGAATTATAGGCCTGTACCACTGGGCCCAACTGAGTGATGATGCCCAGATGTCACAGATGCAGCTCTGGCTACTTGACGCGCGGAGAGGCACAGACTTTGTTTTTGGTGCCCTCACTGTGGATGCGGGGTCGTGTCCCACCCTGCCTACCCATGTGCTTAAATACTGCTCCTTGCATAGAAGGGGTGGGGGGGAAGCCTGGCATGGCATTCCTGGGTGTCACATGGCTTATGTTGGGTATGCCTCAGGTTCCTCGGGAACTGGGAGCAAGAGGAAGAGACTGTTGTTGCGAGAGCAGGAACCTGCCCTGTGGTGTGGCCAGGGGTGAGGGCAGAGACAGGGAGCCTTGGGACTCACGGCACCTCTTCTGGGTTGGCTGGGACTGGGACCCCAGTCACTTGGACCCCAGCCCGTAATTCCCCTGACCTTTTGGGTCTTCCTTGTGTGAATTCCCTCTCGTGTTCCCTGAGGTGAGTTAGTTTTAGCATCAATGAAGGCAAACCAGGGGTCACACCATTTTTGACCAACTCTCCCTTCTTTAAAATAACATACGTGAGAGGCTGAGGCAAGAGACTCGCCGAGTCTGATCCCAGCCTGGGTGACTTAGTGATGTTGTTGAGACCCTGTCTCAAACAATAAAAATGGGCTGGGGATGTGAAGGCCTGAGTTCCATAAAAAGAAAAAAACAAAAAAACCACATCAATTGTTAATGCGTGGGTGTTTGGTCCCAGCTTGATGTTTAAGTGTTATTCTCTTACAGATGGATCCAATGTTAGTCCTATTGCACCTGATGCCCTAAGCACTTTAGGTTTCTTCACGTTTTCTTGTGTTTTTTTGGGGAAAGGCAGGAAGTGGTAGTAGGAAGAAGGGGAGGAGGTGGCCCCATGTTCCTGTGAGCTCCTCTGGCACCAGGGCCACGAGCTCACGCTTGCATGGTGGAGCCGTGGGGGTGGGGGACAGGGACTTTGACTGGGACCTAGGTCAGTCTGGCTTGGGGACCTCGAGACACACTGTACTTTACCCAAGATCCTGCATCTCTCCCCACCCACACGAGGGAGAACATGGTTTACCCGGCTCAGGATGTCTGCCTTCTGCACAGTCCAGGAGGCCAGGGATGTGTTAGCTCAGCGCCTGCCTGTGTGTGCCCTACCTCAAAAACCTTGGCTGCCAGGCCTGGAGTTCCTGTACTCTGGGAGGCTGAGGCGGAGGATTGTGGTTCAAGCCTGGGAAAATTTAAGTAACTTAGAGAGACTTCATCTTGAAATTAAAAAAAAAAAATGTGTCAGGGATATAGCTCAGTGTGAAGGCTCTGAGATCCATCCCTAGTATCACCTGCCCCCGCCCAGAACAGAAAACAAAGTAAAATCCCAATGGTGGACATTAGTATTATCATTGCTCTATATTTTTTTCATGTCAACATGCCCTTGACTGATGGTATTTTGTGAGGAAATTCACCGCGATACACTTGGCTATGGAGATCTGTGATGGCCTTCTGGGAGAGGACTCCTCCTGATCTGGGCACAGCCCAGGGGTGGCTGGGTGTGTGAGGTCCCTCAGCGCCTGCACTGGGTCTGCAGCTGCAAAAGCGCCCGCCAGAGGGTGCTCTTGCACCTCAGGTCACCATGGGGCCCTGAGCAAACTGGCTGTCACTGTCCCCATAGCCCACTGACTCTTCTGGGCAACGTTTTCTCAAACCTCATCCAACAGCAAACTGTGTGTGGGTGTGGGGCGTGGACAACGTCCAGCTTCTTCCTGCAACAGGGTCGGGGTAGGGGCAGTGACTCCCAGGCCAAGACACCTGAGGGGCTGGGACCACAGTCCTGATGTCTTGAACTTGCAACAGAACCCTGGTGAGCACCTGGTTTCACATGTGGGTGGGTGCGTGAGAGTCCCAGCAGCCTGCCTGCCCAGGACATGTACGGTGCCAGGTGCAGGGTGTCGGGAAGGGTGTTGCCCTTGGGAGGTTTCAAGGGAACAGGCCTAAGGAAGACTGGGGGCTTCCCAGGGACAGAAGGGGGGAGACCAAAGCTGGTCATTTGCTACTCTCAGAAGTCTGTGTCTGCATATTAAAAAAAATATTTCTAGGTCTGTTTTCTCCCTTAAGATATGAAAGAAAAGGAAAACTAAAAATGAACTGCTGGGCTTTGTGGCACAGACCTATAACCCCAGCATCCTGGGAGGCTGAGGCAGGAGGATCTCAAGTTTGAACCCATCCTGGACAACTTAGTAACTTAGACCCTGTTTCCAAAAGAAAGTTTAAGATTCTTTCTGGACAGTAAAAATAATTTAAGACAGCATACAAAGAAAGTTTCACTAAGACATGAAATATGGCAGAATCTCATTCAGAGCTCACACAGAGCCAAGCCTGTGAATGGGTAGGTGCAGGGTGCTGGGCCTCTGGGAGGGACCACAGAACCCCGGTTGGGAGCCGGCATGCTGAGGAGGGATGGGGAGGAGAGTTGCACACCCCGATTCTGTGGCATGAGCCATGGTCTGGGCAAGGCCTCAGTGTGCCCGTTTTTGGGAAGCAGCCTTGGCAGGTGTCAGTGCCTGCCAGGTGCAGGGCAGGGCCGCCTCAGCCCACCGTGGGAGCTGCTTCTCTTGCTGCCTCTTATGTGCCCATCTGTGAGTGGAGCTACCTGGCGACTGTCACTCTATGGGGTTGGAGGACAGCCCGTGCAGGGGGAGAAGTTCTGGACGGGGGAGCAGGGGCATCTCGTGGACTCTTCTGCTTGTTCGAGTTGGTCCGGGCTGTGTCTCAGCACACTTAGTGACACACTAATTAGAGCCCACATTGAAAAAACCCATGCTTGCTTTCTCCTCTTCGAGAGAGGGCTAATACCCAGGACACATGAGAAACCCGGTATGTCTGAGCACCCTCCCAAAGAGGGGACAAAGAAAAGATCCAGGCAAACGGATATAGCAAGTGTGGTGTGAATACACGACAGAGCATGACTTGGCCAGAAAGAAGGATAAAGTGGAGTCATTTGTGGGAAGCGGATGGATCTTGAGGCTAAGTGAAATAATCCAGACGCGGGAGGTTAGATGCCACGTGGTTTCTCTTACCCAGAACATGATTAAAGAGTAGAATGGGGAGAGACGGGCAGGGAGGCAGACATCAGAAATATAAAATGAGCGCAATGACTATACACCACAAATACGTACCAGAAGAAACCTATATTTTCAACTCTTAATACTTAGAAAATTGGGCGACCCTGGCCCACAGTCCCGTCTGCCGAGCTGGTCTACCTGCCACCTTCCAGCCCCTTGCTTGCATCCGAGGTGGCTCAGGAGGCACAGACATGCGAGGTGGGGCCACTTGCCAGTAGCGCTGTGACTCATTCACGGGCATGCTAAGTCATCAGGACGTGTTGTTGGTCCACCGCATTCAACCCACTAGCTGAAGCCAAAATATTCATTGGGAAACACAGTGGTTGTGAGTTGGGCTGACTCTAGGACAGGCTCAGAGACAAGGACAGAATCTCTCTCTCTCTGGCCCCTAAGATCAGGGACTCTTCTTTGAAAGTTGAGGGTTTCCTCATGATGGCGAAATGACTGCACCAGCTCCAGACTTTATGCTTTGGCACTTTTCAAGCCTGGCCAGAAACAATAGCAGTCTTTGTTCCAGCAAAAGGCTCATTTGTTAGTTCAGGGGTTGGTTGCTGACCCACTCAGAGTGCACAAGCAGCACCATTCACCTCCTGCACAGAACAAGGTGCTAGCATGCACATCCGAGGCCAGGGTGGTATCCCACGAGGGCTGGAGGTGTCGGTGGCATTGTAGAACAGCTACAACCAGCATCTCTCATTGGTGAATGAATTCAGGAAAGCTTCCCATGCTGCGTAACTGGCAGGTGGGTGTCACTGCATGCTCCTCCCCACGGGAAGATGGCTGAGGGAGTCCAGGTGGCATGCCCAAGGTTGTGGCTGGTACAGGGGAGGCAGAGCCAGACTCTGGGGTTCACTGAGCCCCTCAAAATCCCTCTTGCCTCCCCTCTGGCCTGCACAGGGCACCTGAGTCATTGTCCTTCTGTCTGCAGAAATTTGGGGCATAATCATGTGGATTGTATTCAGAGGGTATGGCCGGGCCAGAGGGCAGCACCCGTCTCAAAACTACCTGGAGTCATCCTTTAAAGGAAGTTGTGCCTACCTTCATTTCTACCAGCATAAAACATTGCTTGGTCCTTTATGCATATTTCACTCTATTCCAGCAGAAGAGTTCCCAGCAACCAAATGCAGTGTGGTCCACTTTTCTGGTGTGGCATTCTGTCCCCCGGCAGCAGAAAGAAGAGTGAGCCACTGCCACCCTCCTCTCCTAGCACCAGACTCCCTGGGAGGGCACAGGATGAAGAGAAGAAGGCTGTGGGAGGAAGAGTCTGTCCACAGTCCCTGAAGAGGCAGTCAGGGCTCAAACCCTTTCAGCCTCACAGGGAAGACCCTGCTTTCTACTGGATGACCTGTACTTCGGTGGGCACCCAAAGCAGGGCTTGGTGGATCCTGGGGAAGGGAGCTGGGCAACAGATGACCTCAGTGGGAAGTCGAATGGGATTTGGCATTGTGAGCCGAGTCCCGGATTTCCTATGCATAAGGCATGGGGCAGTACCGTGCAGAGACAAGATCATAATGTCCCTACTCGACCCATGGCTCCTGAGCATGCCCAGCAGTGCTGAAGCTCTGTCAACTGTGTAGTGCTGTGCAGGTCTGGAGTGGTCACCCAGAGCAGGGGCTGATGGGTCCAGATTGCCAGCGGCCTGAAGGGAGCCATCAGCAGTTGTTGAGCCCTGCGGCCTCCCGAGTGAGGCTGGTTGCAGGTCCCCTCACATGGCTGCCTCACTGGATGGTCTGAGCATTGGGGCGTGACACATTGCTCAGGGCAGGGGTCAGGCTGAGGCTTCTACCTGGTGGCTCTCACACTCTTGGGAGATTCCATGGCAGCGGTTATGGGCACAAGCCACCTTGCCTGTGTGAGTGCTGCCTCTGATCACAGCTGGCTGTCCAGCGTGTCCAGAACCAGCAGAAACAATAGCTTTATCTACCTTCCCCTGTGATAAGGGGGAACTCTGTTAGCTGGCTGCAGCAGAGAGAGCAAACCTCTGTGTGCACAGCCTCTCTCTCTCAGGACAGATCAGAGACTGCATATGGACACCCAAGGGCCCATGGAATCAGACTGTGATACAATGTCTTGGGCAAAGCTACCCCGGCCACCTGGAGCTCAAGGGTGGGCTTGGCTGTAGGTAGAGGCAACTTGGCACAAAGGAGCATTCCATCGAGACCCATAGAGCTAAGGTAGAACTCAGCACTGCCCTCCTGGTGCTCACTCTGGCCAGAGGTGGTTGGACAAAAGGACTTCTCCCTGGCTTGTGGTAATGTGTCTTTTTGCTATAAAATACTAAAAATTTTAAGTCTTCATTGTAATTTGTGATTACACACATCAAGAAACAGACTGAGTGAGCTTTATCCAGCAAGGCAGAGGGGGAGAGTGGTGGGAGGACGTGGGGTGGGAGAGTCCTTCTGTGAGTATCCCAGAATGTGCACCAGCACCTCCCGGTCTCCTGTTATTTCTGCCACGTTGCAAGACCCAATTTGGGTCCTGATGTCATGGCTGACCAGCTGGGTGACCCTAGCAAGAACATCCCTCTTCTAGTGCCTTCATCTCCATGTGAGCAGGTCCAGGTGGGTGCCACCCTTGCATGGTCCCTGGGGAAAGCAGCCATGGGCAAGTTGCATTAGGAGTCTGTGCAGTTCCTACACATAAAGGTCTCTGAGGCCTCCGTGTTTCCGCTTTTTTATCAAAACTGTATTCGCTAGCAGCACAACTGTGCTCATTCCCATAAAAGGGAAAGACCGGCCCTTTAGGGATCACCTGGGTGTGGGGTATAGAGCAGCGAAACAAACACAAACCCGCCTGTCCCCATGGTCCCCCTCTGCCTTGCCTCTCTTGGCTCTGAGCCACACTTTTCACCTCATTCTTGGCAGTGAAATGCTCTGGGCTGCAATCCCAACTCTGAAGAAGTCAAGTTACCCTACTATTAAGTCACTAACTCAGTTTTCCTGTCAGCAGCACCGGGATGATTACGCTTGTTTTATAGGGTCATTAGGCTGTTGGACCAAGGTGCCGTAGGCACAGTGCCCGGCACAGGGCAGTTTTTGAATAGTTGCTCTTCACGCAGATCTAGGGTGGGCATATTTAATTTTAAGAACAGTGTATCGCTCTAAGCCAGTGAACACCCACGTGCTGCTGGACATCAAGTCACAAGTGACCTTTCTTTCTTCTCCCTCCTCTAGGTTACAGACACGGGTCATTTTAGTTATCTCAGAGGCTGACACAGGAGGGTCACAAGGTCAACCCCAGTCCAGGCAACTTAGCAACACCTTGCGAAGACCTAGGACTGCTAAGGATTTTGGATTTTTCTCTCAGATTTTAGAATATTGAGCTATGTCAAGGATGAGACCCCCGTCTAAGCACAGCATTCACTTACATTTCCTGTCTGCTGTATACACAACACTTAGGTGATTTTGTGCATGACATAAAACCCGATGGTGTGGAATTCCCCATTTATGGCTTCCTGTTAATGCTCAGAACGTTTTGCATCTTGGGGCACTTTGGATTTCAGATCGGGGACGCTCAGCGTCAATCCTCAAACCCCCTTACTACTAAAATCCCCTCCCCCAGGCTGGGCTTGCTGGTGGAAGGCTGTAATCCTAGCACGCTGAGAGACTGAAAGGCAGGAGGATTGCAAGTTTGAGACTAACCTGAGAAATTTAGGATTTAGCAAGACGTTGTCTCATTTAAAAAAGAAAAAAGACCGAGGGTGTATCTCAGTGTGAAGGCCCCAGCTCCACCCTCAGTGCTGAAAAACAGTCTAACGCCCCTCCCAACCCTCATGTGACTTAAGAGCACCCTGGTTGTCTCCCTCTGTCCCTTCCCTTGGGACACGGGCTGCCACTCAGTGTCCCAGGCTCCCCCAGGCCCCACCAAGTCCCAGCACGGCTCCTGACCGCTGTCCCCGCCTCTCGCCCCTCCTGCAGGCTACGGGCACGCAGCTCCGGGCACCGACGCGGGCAAGGCCTTCTGCATGTTCTACGCGGTGCTGGGCATCCCGCTGACGCTGGTCATGTTCCAGAGCCTCGGCGAGCGCATGAACACCTTCGTGCGCTACCTGCTGAAGCGGGTCAAGAAGGGCTGCGGGATGCGCAACACGGAGGTGTCCACGGAGAACATGGTGACGGTGGGCTTCTTCTCGTGCATGGGCACGCTGTGCATCGGCGCGGCCGCCTTCTCCCAGTGCGAGGAGTGGAGCTTCTTCCACGCCTACTACTACTGCTTCATCACGCTCACCACCATCGGCTTCGGGGACTACGTGGCGCTGCAGAGCAAGGGTGCCCTGCAGCGCAAGCCCTTCTACGTGGCCTTCAGCTTCATGTACATCCTGGTGGGGCTCACGGTCATCGGCGCCTTCCTCAACCTGGTGGTCCTGCGCTTCCTGACCATGAACAGCGACGAGGAGCCGCTGGGGGAGGCCGAGGAGGGCGCGGCGCTGCCCCACCCGGGCCGCAGCGTGTTGGTGGCCATCTCCACCGGGGAGGACGGGGCGCGGCCCGTGCGCCCCCGGGGCCAGGCCAGGCCCCCGCCCTCTGTGTGCACCTGCTACCGTCTGCAGCCGCCGCGGCGGCATCTCGGTGCCCACCTCGCCCCCCAGCCCCTACCCTCCGTCTCCTACAAGATCGAGGAGATCTCGCCCAGCACGCTGAGAAACAGCCTCCTCCCGTCCCCCATCAGCTCCGTGTCGCCAGGGCTGCACAGCTTCGCCGACAGCCACCGGCTGATGCGGCGCCGGAAGTCCGTCTAAGTGCAGGGAGGGGACCGGACGGAAGAGTCTCGCGTCTTGCGGATGTAAGTTTCATTGGTCCAGCCCGTTCTTTCCCCTCCGTGTTATCTTTTTCTTAACCGCCATCCACCATTACTTCTCCTCCTCCGCCCTCTCGTCCCCGTCTTTCAGGCCAGGCAGAGCAGCCCAATGGGGGCGTGGGGGGGAAGCAGGGGCCCATCTTCCTCCGGAACTCGCATCTGAGCGTGAACCATGGATTCCTTCCTTCCTCCTCCTCCTCCTCAGCAAAGGATGCCTTACGTTTCTCTCCCACCCCCACCCTTTTGCTCTGGGGTGGCTTTCCTAGGACAGGTGCGAGACCAGAGCAGAGGCCGAGCTCAGAGGAGGCCCACCTCTGAAGCTGCCCACCAGGCTGAGCGCCTTTGGCCACTGCCCCTTCCTTGGCGGTGTGTCCCACCTTGCCCCTCGGTTCCTCCCCGAGGACTGGGTGGCTGTGTGTCTGCGTGTGTAGCGTGAGTGTGTGCTGCTGTGTATGGATGTCTCATGTGACAGGATGAGGGGTTCAGCTGTGTTTTTCTTTTTCCCCTCCCACAATTGTTACTGTTCTGCTTCTGGATGCTTCCAGACAAACAGCACCCACCCCCCTCCCAAAAAATCTCCAAAAACCAAAAATCCCCAACCAAACCAAAACACAAAAACCCTGTGAGATTTCTGATTTCTCATCTTGCCAAAGGAAGCATCCCTGTACAGGTGGTGCTTATCCCCTTGTGTCAAGACCTCAGCTTTCAGATGCTGTGTTCTCAATGACATTCGCTGTCTTACTGGGGGCGGGTAAGATGGTGAGTAAACTGCCGTGTCAGCTTGGCAGTTTACAAGCAAATTAAAAAGCATGTACTTTGTAACGATGGTATACATCCGCAACTTGCCAGACACGTAGCAGTGGAGTCACCGGAAGCCACTTATATTATGATTACATTTTTAATTGTATCACCTCCAAGTTCCAACCATTGGCCACACAGCTGGTGAGGTCAGGGGAAACCCGGGAAGCGTTGGAACCACAAGCACATCTGTTTTGTTGTTACTTCCCTCTTCTTGTCCACGAAGACAAGTTTGTGCCGGGCTGACCCACACGAACGAGAATTATAATTTTGGAGTGTTTGGATGAGAATGGGTCTTAGTATGTGGATGTGGTTTCTTAAAAAAGCAACAGGGCGTTCCTCATTTAAATAGATAATATATATTTCCAGAAAGATTGTGTCTAATTCCATTTGATTTGTAAATAGGGCAAAGTTCACATTGGTCTCAGGAAGAGATTAGAGGCTGCATCGTGGCCTACTGGGAACTTGTCTATCTCAGGGGATGCTTTTGTCTAGGTAGTGGAGAAATTTCTCCCTACTCTCAATAGGGTGCCCCCCCAAAGGGAAGACTTGCCTATCTCTTAGGGGACAATTTAGGCTAAAGAATCTATGGCACATTGGAGGCCTTACACGGGCAGGAATAAGGGACACGTGACCTCCACATTCACTGAGGGGACTTTAATTTCTCTCATCATCATTGCTGCCATTTCTGAACGTCACCCACTCACTCATCCCCTTCACCGCCCCACTCCCCTTTCGGACACCGGAAGTTCCTGCTCCTGGACAGAATGGGCTTCGGCTGCACTACGCAGAAGGAGCACGATTCCTGGCCTCCGGAATTTCCTAAAGGAGACGGCACCCAAATGCCACCCGTCCCAAGCATGTGGGCCATTGGGCTGAAACCAGGAGCAGCCAAGACTCCTCTGGAAAGGCTATGCATGCACTTTAAGCACTACACCCGTGTTGAAATGTCCCCTTCGTCTAGGACACAGAACCTTTGGGAAAGTCTGTGAACCTCAGACTCTCTTGGCCAAAGCTGACAGTTTTCAACCTTCAAGGTCTTGATCTGTGAACTCGCTTTCCAGATCTCATTTGTGGAGTGCCCTATGTCCAGGGCTCTGATCTGTTCAGAGGATAGAAGCAGTTGCTCTTGAATTTGTTTTCCCTCTCTGAAGAGAGTGTTGGCTTTTTGGAGGTTCTAAGGGTCAAAATGCCACGGTTATTTGCAGAGGACTTGCAGCTCTCGATGAGGCTGCCTGGAATTACATGTAGGAGTTCTTCTGAAAATCATTGTAAGATTTGCCCTTAAATGGAGTGTGTGTTTGTGATCACTTTTGATCTGCACATGACATGGGGTGGAGGAAGGATTTGCCCAACATCCCGAAGTTGAGCCTTGACAGAAGTAAGCCCCTGGCCTCAGTCCCAACGCTGGAAAGGTCTGGCATGCTGACTCCACAACATCAAGGAGTCCTAACTGAGCCCTCCCTAGAGGGACCCTGCTTGTGTCTCCAGAGGGACCACACACTAAACCCTCGAGTCAGAGGGACATCAGCTTACCCCTTCTTTCAGAGCTGGTTCCCCATGAAAATATCTGTGTAAGGTGATCAAGTGGAAATTCTTCTGCTTGGATACTGCATGAGACGGGAAGCTCTTTCTTCCCAGGGAAACACAAAAAAGGTTTCTGATGTTTTCATGGAGATGACTCCTTTCTTTTTAGGGCTAAGAAGTGTAGGATGAGGTCTTTCTCCTCCTGTGATAAGGGGCTGAGGTGACTTAGGCCCTGTCCTGGTTCTGTGGTCCTTTGGTGTCTTCTGCTCTTTGCTTTTTAAGATGAGCGCTGAGTCTTCTGGGAGGGAATTTGGCTTTCTCCTCTGAGGAATGGATATTTTTCTTGGATGGTCTGTTTCTCCCTGCCCCCCTCCTTAGCCCATTGTGGCCAAGGAGTTCCCTGGGCACATCCTGAAAATGCTCTTGGAACCGGGGCAGGAGGCAGTTGAGATCTTTAGAGCTAGTGGTCTTGACACGATAGGAAAGAGCTGAGAGCCTGCCACTGTCAGTGTAGAGTGAAGGAGCCTCCAGAGCTCAGCCCCGCCTCATCCTGATGAGTTCCCACAACCCTAGAGGAGAAGACAGGTTCAGGGAGGGGAACACACCAGAGGTCACATGGCCATAAGAGGCTTCAGACTTGTTCTTCTCTCTGCCGTTGTCCTGCCTGCTTTCATTGTCGTCGTTGTGGACAGCCTTCCAAAGATCCCTTGTTCCTGGACTTGTGTGCGTTTCTGGCCTCTCTTCCTCCCTCTTGCACTTGGCCTTTCCCTTGTGCCAGGTGTCTTTGTCCCTTTCTCCAGCGAGCCATGCCCATCCAGCCAGGGAGGTGAGAGGGCAGGCGCTCCTCCAGGGTGTCCAACTTGGTTAGGACGAGCTCGGGAAGAGCTGTGTTCTAAACCAGAAACACAGGAGTATGCTAACATGCCTTGTATATACTTATGAGATTCCTGACTTTCACTTGAACTCTGTTAAGAGACTTCCACCTTTACTCCATCCAAGACAGCAAGAACGCAAGCAGCTGCAATGATGATCCTGGAGCCCTTGGCTCATTTCTAGAGAGCACCCCGTTTTGATCCTCACAGCCCCTACCCCAGGCAGAAGCTGCTGTCCTGACCATCAGCTTGTTGGACTCTTTACATAGAAGTGAATCAGCCTCTTTGGATTTTGAGATTCCCCCATTTCCAGAGCTGGGACCAGTTCTGTTCTACCTGCACCTGTCTGTCTTAAAGCAAGGCAGCAGCCTCCCTGAGCTCTTAATTCAGCCTCTCTCTGCAGGGAGAGGTGTGTGTTTCCAATGCTCAGTGCCACTTGAGTGGGGGGTGTCCATGTTTGGGCAAGAGTAGATTACTTGCCACCCAGGAGCCCCCACTGTATTCTTCATCCTTCCAGGAGAAGAACCAAGTGGATGCAGATTGCTATTGGGAAGAGCCTCCTGGGCAGGTGTTTATTAAAAGTCCACCTATAACAAGGTGGGGAGAGGGGAAGGATTCGTCTTGGTGGCTCACCTGATCATCCTGTGTTTGAGAACACTAGAGAGTATCTAGGAACTCCCTGAAAGCCTGAGGGGCCCAAGTCTCAAGTGACAATCAATTGAGGTGGCTATAAGGACAGTGACAGAGCTTGGTTGTCCCTGCTCATTGGGTAGGAAAGGGAGGAGAGCATGGCCCCTTCCTCTCATGTTCTTTTTATAGAGAGTCCCGAGGTACCCGGGAAGGGTGGCCACAGGAGCACCAGATATGAGGTGTATGTTGAATGTTCCCATGTGACCAATATCACGGTCACTGTCATTGGCAAGCATGGCTTCATTCCGGAAGTGGTGTGACTTGGCATTCGTGCATATTTCCTGCAGAATCACAGTCTTTGGGGACCCCTGGAGGGTCCTAGGTGATGGAAGAGTGGCAATGCAGGGATAGCATCCTTGTGTGTCACCTCACTTGGCTCCTAGAAGTCATTTCACTCCCAGAGCCTCTGTAGCTTCCTCCTTCATGTAATGGGACAGCGAATGGTGAGAATTACGGGCACTTAGCACAAAGCGAATTGACCCACAGTGCCACTGGGCCTGGGTATCCTCTTGCAGCGCACACTGGAAAGTGGTGCCACCAGGAAGGAAAGCTGAAGAATAGTCGTTGTGATAGGCAGGAGAGATGGAGCTGGGAAGATGGGAACACAGGCGATGGCCTCGTGCAGTGGTTGCTCCTGCACCAAGGCCCAGGGCTTCCTGGGTTCCCTAAAGTTCTGGGCAGCAGTCGAGAGAGGTCGAGAGAGAGAGAGAGGTCAAGAGAGAGAGAGAGAGGTCGAGAGAGAGAGATTAAATAGAGGCTGCTCCTTCAAAAAAACCAAAAGTCTGTGACCTGGATCCCCCTTATTAATGTTTGGAAAAACCCAGAACTCCAGAAAACTTGAATAGTGTGACAAGCCTTCCTACCCTCGTGTGCCCCGACGCACAGCCTCAACACCTAGCCGGCTCTGTTTCTTTCTTCCCTTGACCCTCCCTCAGAGACATTTGGAGGATAAGTGTCATGACAACTTCTAGATGGTTCAGCCAAAGAAAAAATTGTATATTTCCATGAACAACACATTTTCCTACATAGTGCCACTGCCACACCTAAGAAGTTTGTATCGTGTATTACCTAATATAACCTGTATGCAAAATACCCCCAAAGTGTTCCCCAAATACCCTGTGGAGCTTTCTTGGTGGCTGTTCAGGTGCCATCCAAGTACACGTCCCAGACCTGCTTGTCTTGTCCCCGACCCTCCCCCACTTGAGGGCATCTCCCTTGCTGTTTTTGTCTCTTGATGTCGATTTTTTTGAAGGGCCCAGGCCCATAGTCTTGTAAAGTGCCCTGCGCGCGACCTGCTTTTGTCCACTTGTGCCCTCTGCTTGAGGAACTGTTGGCAAGAAAACACTGTAGTCACTGTTGTGTAGTGCTGATTTACGCCCTTGATGTCTGTCTCTTTGGGGATCTCTGTGGTTACTGCTTTTGTTGTGAATAAATAAGTCATATTAAATGTTGTTTTCCTCCGTCAGGGAAACTCACTCCAGCTTCCAGAGAGGTGCCCATGGGTGCTGGGTGCCTCTGCGGAAGCCTGAGCAGGCTCTGGATTTCTGGTGTCTGTACAGGACAAGCATTGGCATGCTGACCCCAAATCCATGTGGGATGGCCTGGCTACACAGGGCACAGGGCTGTGCTTGTTGTGATCATTCCTGTGAACTGCTCAGATTGTCTTGACATCTAACAGCTCCTCCAGGTCACTTCCCTGTCCCCCAAGTATGATCCTTAAGGGCTTTGTGTTGTGAGCCTGGTCTTAGAGATGTTTGCTCTCGGAACCTGAGGGCATAGCCCATTCCATGTTGGTGTGCCTCCTGTGGCTTTGTCCCCTGATCTGGGAACTAGGCCCATGTGAGGTCTGCTCCACAAGGTCTCCCAGCTGCTCAGCAGGGCATGGGTGCATGTGGGCATCTTGTTCCTTTCAGTCTCCCCTGACCCTTGGCCTGTGGGCTCTCCCAGTCCTGTTTCTGTCCTGGCTGGACATATTGGGATACACACCTTCCATGTCCCTATCCTTAGGGGCAATGGGTGCTGAGGGCCACTGTGGAGGGGAGGGGAGGAGGGAGGAGGGAGGAGGGCTTCCCAGGACGGCCTGGCACAGGATAACGACAGCCTGGTTTGGCATGTGCACAGATATCAAGGAGGTATTCCTGAACACATGGGAGTGGGAACAGTGTGGTTCAAGCCTCCTTTTGAAACTTCCTTCTCCACCTGGAAGGAAGGCTCTGGAAGCATAGATTCTTCTGGAAGGGTGCGGGTGGAGCCCCTGTCCTGCAGATGTTGAGGTGAACAACATGCAAATCCCCAGAAATCAGCCCGAACTCGTGGGGGTGAAACCCTGCCATTGGGCCAGACACTGTCCATAGCTAGGCACTTCCTGTAAGGACAGGAGCCTCCATCTTCATGCTATGGAATTGCACGGAGGCATTATACCTGCTGATGGGCAGCCCTGTGGTGGGAAGGTCACGTGGGAACTGGGTTGAGTTGGTGTAACTTTTTTGTGGCAGTACATCTGGTGGAGGCTGACTGGCTGTAGGGACATGTAGAGTGAGTGACAGAGGTCCAGTACCCATCCCTTCTGCTTTGGGAATCATAGGCCCTGCTTGTCCCCACAGGGTAGCATCCAGAGCAAGACCCGCTCAGGCCCTGGCATCTTGAACAGCTGGCACCACCAACTGTACTTCGTGTAGGGGTGACCTTCCCCTTCCAAGCCTCAGTTTCCCCACATTTGAGTTGGAGATTATGTATGTAGCCCCTACTGCATAGGATGCCCAGGAGAACTACCTGTGGTGGTACTGACTAGGAACATGCTTGGTGGCAGGCACTGTGCTGGTGTCCCTTTCACCTTCAGGGGCCGCTTGGGGCCTATGACACACCAGGGTTGCAGATCTACACCTACAACCACAATACTGCACAAGTGAAGCTGTCATTCCCCCCTGCATGTGTACTCAACTGTGGGAGGTGGAGGGATCAGGTCTTAAGGGCACCTCATGGAGCAGGTGGGCCAATGAAGCTTAGAAAAGCAGCAAAGCTGGAATCCCAAGCTGGTTGTCCTGCCTGCAAATCTCACAGTGCCTGACCTCATCACACAGGAGAGCTGGTGCCTCTGCCACAAGGGGAGGACCGAAGAGCATGCCTTGGGAGGAGGCAGAGGGGGGAACCCTCCCCCTCCAGGTAAATCAAGGGGTGGGGGCGTCTCTGCTGAAGAGGGATTTCTGATGAGACTTGGAGAAGAACTTCCAGGCCACCTGAAGGAGGACTCACTGAATGTGCCAGTTCAAAGGCCCAGAGCTGTGCTAACTGAGCCATGTTCAGCCCAGATCTGTGATTGTTATTACTAACCATGTAGACCTTTGTCTTCAGGCAGCTTGTCTCCGTGCCAGTGGACCCCAGAGGGCACACTGAGACCGACGGTAGTGAGGTGTCCGGCATGAAGGATGGGGCTTGCAGGCCTTCCAGAAGCCCACCATGGCCTGTATGCTGGACCCCTCCAGTCTCCACGGGTGACCCAGGGCACGTCACCCTTCCTGAGAGGTAGATCGGAGAGTGACTTGGAGGACGGCGTGACTTAGACTTGTCATCTTGGTGCACATGCCCATCTTGCTGAGCCTTCCTTCCTTCCTCCCCCATCTGAAGGAAGGTTCTGGAAGGGTGGGATTATTCCAGAAGGATGGGGTTAGAAACTGTTCTGTAGATGCTGGTGGAACAGCACTCCAAATCATGGGGCTGGGAATCTGCTTCCGGGGCTGCTTGGGAAGCCTGAAACCATGGGTGGAATGCACAGGTTTGGCAGAGGGCTGGTGAAGGGTGGTCTTCTGTTTACCAGTCTCACACACCTCCCCTGACATGATGAGTTATAGCCAAGAAAGGGGCTCTGTTGGAAGGTTAAGGGGAGAGAAGAGAGGATGAAGTGCTCAAGGGGCAAGGAGACATTAAGATTTTAGTCCTGTTCCTTTCACTTTTGGGTCTTCACACTTATCTCTGGAGAGCATAGTTGAATTTTCTGTGTTCTGTCATCTGTGTTGAGGAATCAAGGGGTAAACTTGCCTTGTAAACTTCAGCCATAAGCCTAGGCCCTGGAGCAGAGGCCGTTGGACAGCGGGTGGTGCGCATGCTGGCACCTGCCTAAGAGCCCAGCCCTGGTTGCCCTTCCTTATCGCTCTCGTGGCCTAAGAGCCAGGTGTCCTGTCCTCTTCTACAAAGGATAGAGCAGCCAAGTAATGAATGAGGAACAGGTCTAACAGGTGCAAGTGGACAGATGAAGTCAGTATCACTGCACAGTGGACTCTTGGCATTTTGGTGGGAGGGGTCAGAGGAGGGACAGTGTGGGGCCTGGTTCCTAGGTGGAGGCTGACATGTCTTCCCTGGGGATCTCTTGTTTCCCTAAAGGCTTTCTACGCTTACTCTCATTGAGGAATCATGGCTCTGCTAAGCCCCTTGAGCCCTCCCTTTAATAGGTCCTTTCCACTGTTAACAGGGAGTTCTCAATGAGCCCGATACGTGGACATCAGGGGGTCATGGGTGTGGGTGTCTCCTGAGGAACCTGGGGGTGACCCTTCCCTTCCCTTCACCAGAGAAGACAACTCAGCTACCAGATAGGAGTGGCCTTGGTGGCTTCATGTGGCTCCTCTCTTGGCGCAGCAGTGGCTACTATACTTCCTCATGGGACAAATGGAGCAACCATGGGTCAGCTGCAGCCAGAGGCTGCAGTGCACCAGATGGCCAGTCCCTGGCCCCATAGGGCTGAGGGACCATGGGCCATGAGCTTCTAGGATGCACATGCTAGGGGCAGGGAAGTAACACGTGGAGCTGAGACACGCCTCAGACACGGTTACATTTTCTTGAGCTGAATCTTAGAAGTTGGGGAGAAAAACAACTAATGAAAGGAGAAATGCGATTAATGGGAACCCAATGAAGCAGAACCCACAATTAGCAAGATTTCTCTGTAATTGGATGGCTCCTCGGAGAAGAACTTACTCCTGTAAAGGGCTAATTATAGATTTATTTATTCAGACCACAAATAGCGTGGTGACAGCTGGGTTTGGGCTAGGAAGGCCCTTGTGAGGTCCTCTCAGCCTCCCCCTCCCCCGCTTTATAAGAAATCTACCAGGTAGACATTGCACTCAGCTAAGTGACGGAGAAAGACGTAAGTAGGGACCCAGCTTCACCATAGTTGGGAGACAGGAAGATCTCTCATGTCCAGAAGCATTGATGGGAAGTTTGCAACTAAAACACATGTAAGAGTCAAGGGACAAACAAAGATGGGTAGAACTTAAACCACTGAATTAATCCCAGGAGGAGGAATTCCGAGTGTCTTCCCAGCAGGCCAATCATTACTGAGAAGCCCTCTTAGATACAGTTGCAGCTTCGACAACATGTGCATCCTGCACTGCAGGACACCAAAAACAAGACCACTTGTGACCCTGGGCACAGAAATTCAGCTTCAATCAATGTCAGCCTCATGTCCACCAAAATGATTGGCATATACTCAAAGGAATTCTAGGGGGTGGGGACACAGGGATGTGGGTCTTCATGGAAACATTTGGGGTGTGTGGGTACACATTTGCTGAGTCCCTGGGGTTGTGTCTTATGTTTTATGGCATTGTTGGACCTTTCTGTGTGATATGGAAAGAGTCCAGGATTTGGTTCCATGGTGAAGCTGCTGTCCAGACATTCCTAGTGCACAGGGGGGCACACACCGGGACAGTTCTACAAGAAATGGGGCCTATGTTTCCCTGGGGCCTAGAGTGCCCACACTCCAGGGAGGGGGTCTGGGTGGTCCTGAGCCACTTTAGGGCCTTGCTTTCCCACTGTGGTGGCAATGGACTCTGGATGCCTGGCCTGTCTGCTGGACAGCATGGACCTGGCTAGGATTCTGCACTGGACTTGGCAAGACCGGAACTTTGAACGTGACAATGAAGCAGACTCAAAGGAGCTCCTGTGGCTGCGTGTGTTCTTGTGTTTGTCCTCTCTGCCTCACCTGGGCGGGAGGGCCTCTTCACAAATGGCCTTAGAACACAGCCTTGGAAGTTTTCCAAGATGGGACCATCATCCATGTGAAGAGCACATAATTGTAGCTTTCCTGAAAAAATGAGAAAATTCCTGTGCTGCCAGTGTTTACGGGTCTTTGTAGACATCCACTATGTCAACTACGTACCTTATGCAAGGGGTTGCATTTTGTATTGGATGCATTAAGCAACCACACATATTTTTTAAAAATTTCCTGCAAAGTTATAAAATATTGCACTTAAAATTTTTTTCTTCATTAAAATCTCTTGGCTCATTTGTATCAGGGTCTGGGTGTTCTTTTGGAGAAAGGCTGGGTGGGAACCCTGTTGAAACAGCTTCTCTCGGGGGTGGTCAGGCCACAGTCCCAGAGACGAGCCTGGTAGCATCTGCAGTCTTTGCCACACTTCCATGTTATGTGACCCTGATAAGACCCCTTCCCCCAAAGCTGTGGTAATATAAGGCATTTGCCCCAGAATACAAAAAAGTCCCTTTTGAGCAACTTGTTGAGATTGGGGCATGGTGCCCAGGGCAGAGCTTTTCAGGTGTGTGTTATTGCCTGGTGGAGCAGGCGGCGAGGAAGGGCACCTACCCTGGGTGTGGGATCCCACCTGGCAGCTTGAACTGAGTAAAGGAAGAAAGAAGAAACACTGTTACAAGCTTCTTTTGGGGGAAGCCCTAGCCTTTGAGTTTCCAGACTTCATATTTCTCCTGCTTCGCTTGGCTCTCTGTCTGTAACGGGGTGAGCAGCTCTCCAGCCTCTGCCATGTGCTTCCACCGTTGCCAGCTGCCCATGAGCAGGCTGTGTGAGACCTTCTGAAAGTGTGAGCTAAATAAATCCTTCCTCCTTTTCATTGCAGACATTGGGTATTTTTGTCCCCGCTACAAGAAAGTAGCAGACACCCCCCAAAACCTCATGTATTGGGATATTATGGAATACCTATGGAACTGTGCTGTTAAGAGGTGGGACCTGGTGGGAAAGGTGGATCACTGGGACATGACCTGGAAGGACATATGCTGGCCCCGCCCTTCCTTGCTCACTTGGCTTCCTGTCTGCATGCTGTGAGCGGCTTTTCTTCCTTCTGGGCCTCTGCATGTACTTCCACCTTTGCCAGCCACTCATGAATAGACTGAGACCCTCTGAAGCAGGGCTAAGATAAGTCTTCCCTTCAGTTGTGGGTGTTGGGTATTGTGTCCCAGCAGCAAAATAGTAACTAAGACACTGTAGGCAGCCACGCAGAGGAGAGATAGAGTTTATGGCCGACAGACTATCAGTGAGAGAATGTACCTTCCTCCAGTAGGAAGGTGGGGAAGTTCAGGGTGACGGTTAGTTGTGCCAAATTAAGGCCCTGACTACGTTCAGATGACTAGATATTGAAGGAATATTTTCTTCTTCTGAGGTGTGTTGTAGTCAAAGAGCTGGCTCTTTGAAAGAATTAAAAAAACTGATAAACCCCTTGCTAAACTCAAGAAAAAGGAAAAGGCGCAGATTAGCACACTTAGAAAAGGGTAAAATTACAACAGACTCTGCAGAAATTCAGAATATAAGAAATTACTTTGAACAATTATATTCTAACAAATTTGAGAAGTGGGAAGAAATGGATGACTTCCTAGATACACATAAAATACCAGGGTGTGTTGTATTTCTATTTTTATTTTTTATATTTTGGTTTGGTACTGGGGACTGAGCCCAGGGGCCTCCCAGATTTCCATCCTCAGTCCATTTTTATTTTTGATTACTGGAAAGGATCTTGGTCAGGGTGGGCTTGAACTTGCAATCCTGTCGCAGCCTACAGAGTGCTAGGATTACAGGCCTGCATATGAGATCCTGGCTGAGATCATTGTTTTATAAAGAACATGGGCTCTTCAAACTTCAGAGGATGAAGAGTCCTGTTCCCTCACTAAAACTTGAAGTTTTCTTCCCCCAAACTCCACCCATGTCTGGATTTTGTGTGGGCTCTCAGAGCAGCTTGCATGCTTTTGAGTTAGAGCCTGAATCCATAAACACATTGGATTTTGTTTGCAGCAAATGATTCACAAAGGAGAAAGGAAAACCAAATCGTGTCTTCTTGGCTTTTCACGTAGCCCAGCTGCCCATCTGTCTCCAGGCCAGCTAATGTTTCACTTTGTAACACCTTGCCTGTGCCCACCAATCCCAGGCCAGGCTGGGCTCGAACTCGGGGCAGTCTTCCCTCCTCACCCCGCCCCCCCACAAGTGCTGGGATCACAGGTATGAGCCACCGTGACCAGCTTATGTGGTGTTGGGAACTGAGCCCAGGGTCTTGCACCTTCGTACTTGCATGATAGCTGAAGATGGAGAGCCTGAGCTGTTTGAAGAGGTTGGGGGACCCTGTAGAGCCTCAGGCTGGTGCCTCCTAGGGAGCGAGGCATTCCTGGCTGGGCTCTAGGGATGGTGGCATCCAGACCTCCGCGTTTCCGTGCGACACAATGGAAGGATGGGAGACACACCAGGGGTCATAGCAAGACTCCTTATCCCTCTCAGCTTGCCATGGACTGGGCTCCAGCAACATTCTGTACCCCAGAGCCTTCCTGGCCCCGTGTGGTAAGGTTTCCTCCAGTTCCTAGACCCTGGATGCCTTGTCCATGCCTGTCTTTTCCCGTGACACTAGGAATCACGCCCAGGGCCCTTCACACTCAGCTGCATCCCTGACCTATTTATATTTTTGATTTTGAGTTTTCAGACAGGGTCTTGCCGAGTCACTACGTTGGGCTCAAACTTGTGATTCTCTTACCACAGCCTCCCAGGGTGTGAGGCCCAGCATATGCCTTCATCTTTAGTAAGAGTCCCTTCATTAAACTCTCCAAGGACACCCTTCAGGGTTCATCCAGGTGCCCCCTCCTGGTTGGAGCCCTGACCAGGAGACCCGAGAGGTGTGGGCCAACCAGAGCCAGGTGGCACCTGGTGGGTACTGACACGAAACATTACCGTTGCCTTAAAGAGAAAAGAATTTATTCTGAAGCAAAATATGAGTGACCTAGGCCCAGGAACATTAATTCAGGCTTGCCCAAATAGCATTCTCCAATGAGCAGCAATTACATAAGCTATTGTTATAGAATAGAAAAAAGTCCTAAATCAAAGCACAATTTGAAAGCACTGGTGGAAGCATCAGGTGGGCGAGTCACCATGAAGCAAGGAAATCTGCTGTTGGCTTCAGATGTTATTCTCAGGACATTATTCACTCTTGGGTTGGTGGGAAGCTAGGAGTTTTGCTTTTACAGTTTATAAGGGTTACTTGGTAATTACAAGAATGTTACATATCAAAGTATTTATCTCAGGATGTTAAGTCAGATGCAGTGGGGAGAGGATGACAGATGTGGTCATGAAAGGGCCATGATAGGCCCTGATAACCTGGCTGTGCAAGCATCCCAACCTCTCCTTAAGTCCTTGGGGATCCAGTTATCTGATCCCTAGGAGGCTCATGGTGAAGGCTGTTTTCAGGGAAGCTCAGTTATCACGAGAACCAAGACAAAAGGGAACAGGGCCACTCTGACCTCTGCAGAAGTATACTCTGCTTTCTGAGCCTTTGACAGGATCCAGCGAGTCCTGGGCCTACTGACTCCTAAAGAAGAAAGTAGGCAGAAGTCTTCTTTGGTTGGCCTAGGGTGGTCCTGAGTGAACACCAAATGACTCACATTCTGGGGATCTGTTCAGTCTCAGGGGAATTGGACAGATGGCCACTTGAAGTCAAGTTGCTCTAATTGTCATGTGGCAACGCTGCCCTCTGGAGAGGCCCCTCATGAGGAGGAACCTGGGAGGTTTCATAGCAGAGCTCCCAGGCAGAGCTGGGATGGGGCTGACCCTGTAGTGGTGAGGTCAGGAGGGGGAGCAGCTCCCAAGCCGGGAGGAGCAGGCCTTTCCCCTGCCTCAGCATTACTTACAGGAAAGGCAGGAGCCACCATCTAGAAAAGCCACTTTAAGGGCTGGCTGCATGTAATTGCTCTGCAGATTATACCCCCAGGGCCTGGTGCAATTACTGCATAGTTAAGACTCATTACCATACAATGAGGTAAGCTCCTCCCCTCACTGTGGGGTGTGCATTCTCCCGTGTGACAGTGTGGCACACAGGCCTCCCCCTCTGAGAGTCCTCCCTGGGTAGGGAGGAGTGAAAGTTTGGGTTTAATTACTGATTCCAGACAGGGACCTGGGATTGTAGAAACTGCTTAGGTTATTCTTTCTGCCTGGGTGTCCTCTGCTCTGCCTCCCTCGTGGGAAAAACTGTAGTCATCCTCAAGGTTTCATTAGTTAGCTCGCTGGATGTACAGTGTTTGTGGACAAGCAGACCCAGCATTGAGAAGGAGCTCCAGGGTCCAGTCTGTACTTAGCTGTCACCCTTTGTTGGCCCTACCACTGGGAAGCACTCTATACCCTCCTCCCTCTGATGTCCAGGCAGGTCCTCAGCTGGAGACATGTGCAAGCTGCTGATGTTCACGGTGGCCAGGGAAGCCCCTGTGACCATGACAAGACACAGTGAGCCTCCCCGCCACCCCCGAATATCCAAAGCCCATTGCCGCTAGCTCTTCTGTCCGAGAGGCAATCATTCATTCTTGGATTTCTTCAGCTCCAAAGCTGGAAGCAACAGGATCCGGCTTTGGTGGCTGGTGTTTCTTGAAGGTCCTGCAAGCATGAGGAGCATGGTATTGCTAGGAGGTGGTGCAGCCAATGACAAGAGTGTGTTGGGGGAGACAGACCTGGACTCTACCAACCCCACTTCTTTGAGCTTGGTACAAGCCACAGGAGAAAGAAGAGAATGAACTCTAACAATAGCTTTACGCAGCCAGTGTAGTGAAGGGCTCAGCCCGCGTTTGGCTCACCGTGGGCACTTGTCCTTGTCCCCTACCTCTCCCAGAAGGGCAAGGTCAGGTTTGCTAAGGCTGAGAGGGAACCAGGCTGCGCGTAAGGACTTACTATGGGGCCACCTAATTGGGAACCTCCCTATACCCTGCGGATCTCTACAGGGTGGTGGATTCCAAATGGGGCCAAGTGTGTCCTCCAGGGGAACGTTTGCCCAAGCCTAGGCAGTTTTGGTTGTCACAGCCTCTGAGGGTGGGTGCTACTGACATCCAGTAGGCCAGGACCAGGAATGCTCCTCCAATGCAGAGCTGACCCTCACAGCAAAGAACCATCTTATCTAAAGTGGCCGTAAGACCAAGTAGGGCAGAAGACGCCACACTGACCAACGCAGTTAGTTGTCTTCGTCGAGCATTACTGCATATAAAACATTTGTCAGTTCCAGGTTCAGGGTCTTGTGATCAGCTTACTTTTTCATTGTTAGGACTCAATACCTGACACCCACGACATAAGGATGGAAAGATTTACTTTACTTCGGTTTCAGAAGGTCTCAGTCATTCATGGGTGGTTGGCAATGGTAGAAGCACATGGTGGAGGTGAGCTGGAGGAAAGCTGTTCACAGCATGGCAGACAGCACAGGGCAGAGTGAGCATATGTCCTTCCATGTCCTGTCCCTGCGGTCCCCCATTTCTGTATCGAGCCCCACTATTCTGCCTTTCCTGAGTCAAGGCCCATCTTTTTAAAAATTGCATCCAAACTTTATAGAATTAGCCCAAGTATGTCACAAAATGGATCCACAGAAACATGGCAAAACCACCAGCACCAACGAACGTCTGTGTGCGAGGGTGATACAATTTTCAGAATTACTAAGCTATATTAATGTTTAAACAAAAACAGCTTGAACACACATAAGCTTTTGACAGCCATACTCCTGGGCACAAGGGCTATATCCAGACTCGTGACATGATTTCCCATGGCTACGGGATGTGCTGGTGGCAAGGGGCAGAGTGGGCAGGGATGTGGCTAAGTTGGTAGGCTAACAAACACCCTGACAAGGGGAGGAAGTTTCCCTCCTAATTGGAGAAATCACATTTTAGCTTAGTTTTAAGGTAGCAATGCATTCACAGATCTGTCATTCTAAAGATTTCTTAGAATATTCTATTTCTTTTACAATTTTAACTACAACGAATAGGAAAATTTCTTGTTTAACATAGGCAAGTGAAGATAAACGGAGAATTATCCACAGTTCTATCTCCAGGAAAAAAAGCCACCTTGAATATTTTGGCACATGCATGTCCTGATATACTCACAAAGAGCTCTTTCTACTTGTGAAAGTGAGAATCACTTCGGTGTGCAGAGGCCTTGCATGCAGGCTGAGAAAACCAGAAGCCTTGGAAGTGAAGCAAATTAGACTAAAACTTAGACTAAAAGCTCTAGCTGTTGAATCAAGGCAAGAAAAATAGCTTAAGGGAAGTGTTTGTATTTCGCTCTTCCCTTTTCGTGGTACTGGGAATCAAGCCCAGGTCTTCACTGAGCTCCATTCCCAACCTGTTTTTACCTTTGGTTTCCAGACACGGTTCCCTCTATGTCACTGAGTTGCTCAGACTCGGTCTGAATTTGGGATCCTGCTGTCTCAACTACCCAGTTTGCTGGAATTATATATAGGCCTGCACCACTGATCTCAGTTTGTCCTTTTACTTCTAGTTTAGTGGGTAGGAATCTTATATTCCCAGTGAGAAAAGCTAGCATCCTCAGCTCTGAAGTAGCACATTGCCCATCCTGCTAAGACCAACCTCCGTTACTCCAAGTTTAGTAAGTTTTCTATTCTTCCAGTAGTTTTAAAAGTAAAATTAAGTGTGAAAAATAAAACTTTACAGTTAAATCTTTAGTCCACCTGGAGGCCATTTATGATGTCTGGCTTGGCTTTCTTCCCAAAGACAAATCCACTAAAACCAGTGGCATTGATCAACTGGACGGCCCTTCCCGTATTGATCTGAAATGCAGACTTTGCCATACCAGAAGCTCCGCAAGGTACCCAAGTAGGTACTTCAGAGTGATGCCAAGAGAATTTTTAACAAAGGCTGATCCATGATCCCTGTACAGATAGAAAGGTGAAACCCTTATTAACCAGTTCCAAGGAAAATCTAAGACTTCTTTTATAGGTCAAATGCATAGCAATGAATGTGGACATGGAATTGAAGTTATCCTTGGTTGGGGGAGAAGGCAGAGCATTTCTTTGCTTTTCTACACACAAGCACTGCCGGTTGTCTTACTCTCTTGTTGCTGGGACAGAATACCCGACATCTATAATGTCAGGGAGGAAAGGTTTATTTTAATTCAGTTTCAGAAAGCCACAGTTCATTCACAGGTGGATGGATGGAAAATGGTGGAATCACGTTGGCAGGGCAGGTCTGGAGACAGATATCTTCATGGTACGGCAGAACAGAGCCGAATCTGGGAGGAAGGGAAGAAGTAGCATATACCCATCCAGGTTCTGCTCCAGTCATCCACCCTTTCTGAGTCCAGACTGTGTTCTGCCTCTTCCAGGTTTAAGCTCCTAATCCAACTATATCTGTAATCTCTCATCTATCACATTCTTGTTTTCTATACACAACTTTAATCCACCATATGCCCAAAATCCACCCCTCGAGACCAATCCCCATCTCCTAACAGCACATGGTCCTATAGATAATCCATAACATTCAACTGCATGAGGCTTTTGGGGGACCATTCCAGATCCAAATCACAAGTTATCTACAACTTAAAGTTGTAAAGCAACCTCTGTAAAATCAGAATCAAACTCAGCTGTTCTACAGACCCACTTGTTCCTAGTCTTCCAAGGATGTAGTTTTCTCCTATAATCTCATTCTTGAAAATTTCGGAACAAAAGACAACTCCAACCCCACAGAAAGACCTGTCTCCTAGCTTGTGAACACTGACACAAACAGGGTTCATCTCCCAGATAGTCTAAGTTTGTGTTGCTGGATGTTTTCACAAGACTGCACTCATAAATGAGTCCAAGGAACTTTGGAATGCAAAGGATTTTGGAGACAAGAATGCCCTGAATGCTGTAGCTTTAGGAGATCTTGGACGTTATTCCTCACTAGGAACCACATGGTCAGCTGTGTTTCTCTCCGTGGTGGGGATTGACGACTATCAACTCATTTCAGCTGATAGAGCTCATGTCCACATGTCACTTTTGGCCGTCACACATATCCCTGTTATATTTCCACAGTGTGACAAAAATAAACTTGTTCTTAATAGTCCCAAAGTTATTATTCTGAAGAAAACCAAGAGGCCAAGTTTGTGGATGTTTAAGATCATGTTTAGATAATCCATGTTTCATTACTCCCTTTGATTTAGGGATTATCTAGGCAATTAAATCAGCCCAAAACTTTAAGCTACCTAAAAGATCTTGGTCCTTATCTTCAAGCTAATAAACTATAAAACAAAATGTGAATTATAATGAATTTACATTTGTCATAATCTTTGTCATAATCTTATGTAGAAATGAGATCTTTTGATCAAGTATTGACTTACAAACATACACAAGTAAAAACATGCAATAATTTAAACCCTGACAAATTAGAATATACAGCTCATTTTTACTAAAAGTGGTTTTATTGGCCTATATTTACCTGAATATTATTAACCTGATGAAAATATTTGACTTTTAAGAAAAGCTTTGTTGAAATATGATTTATATAAACTTGCTTTAGTTACTTTTTTCTTCTGGGATAGAATACCCAGCACCTGCAAATTAAGGGAGAAAGACTTTAGCTGTTTCAGAAGGTCTCAGTCATTTATGGGCAGCCGGCAATGGTTAAAGCCCATGGTGGTGGCCTTGCTGGAGGAAGCTGTTCATGGTATAGCATATAAGAAACTGAATGAGGCAGGGAAGGAGAACTCGTGCATACCCTTGAAGGTCCTGTCCTGTCCCAGTGACCCACCTTTTCTAGGACAAGGCTCAGTGATCTGCCACCTCCTGGTCAAGTCTCAGTATTATTCTCCTTCCAGGTCAAGCCCCAGGCACCTGTGCCTTCCAGCCAGGACCCACATCCCAACAGTACACAGCTCCAGAGGTATCGCACCACATCCAAACACATGAAGCTTTTGAAGGCACTCCAGATCCAAACCACAACATTCTACCCCTAGCCTCCAAAAGACTCATATCCACCTACTGAAACGAAATGCATTTAGTCCTTTTTTCAGATTTACCAAAGTCTCAACAGCTCCGACATTGTTAAAAAGTCGAAGTCCAAAATCTTCCTTTAAGACTCAAAGCAAACTCTTAGCTGTGAACTCTTGTGAAAAAAATCAATGAAAAATTAAACACTTCCAACATGCAATGGCACAGGGTAAACATTCCCATTCCTAAAGGGAGGAATAGGAGCACAGAAAGCAAGCAGACCAGAACAAGTTCTAAACCCAGTAGGGCAAGAATTATATCCTGTAACTGAAATGAATCCTGCATTCCTGTTGTGTTCAGCACTCAGGGGTAAACTGTGGTGAGTTGTGAGCTCAAAAGGGCTTGGGTGGCCCTGGCCCGAATCACTGCCACTGGCTGCAATCTTCACAGCTTGTGCTTTGGGCTGGCTCTGCCCATGGCCTCCGGTTTTCCTCTGCAGATAGTCCATGTTCCTGGCTTTTTGAAATTTCCAGGGTCTCTACTGTTCACTGTTGCTTCACCTTCACAACTTCATGTATGACCCTTCTAGGGGGAACACACTGAATGGCTTCCAAGGCCTTCCTCCAAAACCTGGGTGGAAGCTTCCACAAACCCACAACTCTTGTGCTCTGCATGCATGTGAAAATAGCATTGTGTGGATGATGCCAAGGTCTGCCACTGGCTTGAGCAGCAGTGTGGCCTGCTTGGACAGTTGCTGACAAGACCTCCGAGTTCTTGGATGGCTGAACTGCAGGAGTCTGAAATCTTGGCCTTACAGCTTGTCCTAAGCATTATTTTCAGGGCAAAGTCTTTTGTCCTGCAATCCTCGAATTGGCAGAGGTGTGTGTGTTCCTGCCGATTACTGACACCTCCTCTGAAAGCATCCTTTTATAATTTAGTTTCCACGTTCTTGGCTCCCCCCGCCCCCCATTTTATTGAAATGTATAAGCACAAAATTTAAGGTTTACAATGAAGTTGAGCATTTTGTGCACATACGTATCTTGTCGAGATGACAAGGACTTTCCCACTTTCCTTTTGTCCCTCCCCCTCCCCACCTTTCCATCCCTTCCCACACTACCTCCCTGGTTCACTTTGTTTTTCATTTTAAGTTCCATTGAGATAGTTGTGATCTGGGACTCTCATATCAGAGAGACCATTCGATGTTTCACCTTCTGCTTCTGACTCACTAAGCACGATGTTCTGAAGTTCCATTTGCCTGCAAAAGCCTCCACGCTGTTGGACTTTATAGACGCATAGTATTCCGTTGTGTATAAATACCACAGTTTGTGTATCCATTGGTCTGTTGATGGGTATTTTGGTGACTTCCATATTTTAGCTATTGTTAGTTGTGCTGCTTATGAACATGGGTATACATATATCTCTGTTGTGTGTTGTTTTGACCTCTTTTGGATATATTCCCAGGAGGGGTGTCGCTGGATCGAAGGGGACATTTCCAGTCTTTTGAGAGCTCTCCAGAGTGGTTGTACAAATTTACATTCCCACCAGCAGTGCAGGAGGGTTCCTTTCTCCCCACAGCCTCACCAGCACTGATTACTATTTGAGTTGTTGATATAGGTCATTCTCTCTGGAGATGGTATCTTAGTGTTTTGATTTGCATTTCTCTTATGGCTAGGGATGTTGAACATCTTTTCATGTATCTATTGGCCATTTGAACTTCATAAGTGAACTGCCTCTTCATTTGCCCACTTTTCAATAGGATCCCCATTATTAACAAGTGGGATCTTGTCAAATTAAAAAGTTTCTGCACAGCAAAGGAAACTATCAACATTGTAAAAAGAGAACGAACAGACTGGGAAAAAATATTCACCACAGATATCTCAGATAGGAAGCTCATAACTAGAATATACAGGGAGCTGAAGAAAAATAAGCCTATCAAAATAAAGGACCTTGACTTCTTTTTAATGCCACTGTCTAATGTCCATGCACTCTTCTGGCCCCTTGCTGCAGGTGCTTTCAGTTTGACCAAACGAACCTTTTTATGTCATTCTTCCTCTGCCATTTTTTACTGCTTTTCATCTTAAGGTCACTTAAAAGCTGCAATAGTACCCAAGTTACACAGCACGGACGTTGGGTTGTCTTGAAATTTTCTGTCAGATTAAGTAGTCTGCTGTGTAATCTGTTTCCAGCAAAATCTTTGTACAAGGGCAAAATGCAGAGATTTTCTGCCACAGTATAGCATGCAAGGAAGTTCTCCTTCCCATCGAACTTTAGAACACTTCCAACGTCTGGAAAAGAAACCCTATACACACACACCCAGTGGCCACGCCCACCAGCTCCGGGTGAGGTCTGATCCCTTTCTCTTCATTGATTTCACGAGTTTGGACTTTCCATTGGAGAGGAATCAGACCGCAAGTGTGCTGCCTGCTTCCTTTCATTGGTCATGCCGCTTTTCAGGGTAAGCTAGGCAGCACTGTGTTTCAGAACTTCACTGCTTTGTACTGCCCGCCAGCGTTCCCCTGCATGTTCGTGCCTCATTTCATCCACTCAGCAGTTCATGTGCATCTGCGCTGTCTCCCCACGGGATGGCTGCTGCGAAAGCGGTGGCCGCGCGACACTAGTTCTTCCATGGATGTGTGCTTTTTATTTACCATAGTGACTAGAATCACTGTGTCATAGTAACTATGCCTAAGATGAGGGGAAGCCACCAAACCCTTTTCCAAAGTGGCGATACCATACTAGGTTCTCTGCAGCAGTTTCGGGGAGCTCCCAGGGCTCCATCTCCCGGCTATCATCTGTCTTTGTGTTGTAGCCACTTTGATGGCTATGAAGCGCTGCCTCATTGGGACCATACTGGTATTTCCCTCATTACTAATGATTTTGAGCACATTTTTATGTGAAGTTTATCAGCATCAACACTTTTGTGGTTGAAACTATAAAAAGGTACAAATTTTGAAATTGGAATTTAGCTCTATTCCAATTATAATTAGAAAAATATTTATAATTTTGCAATTGCCAGCCCCCCACCCCCAGGAGAAGAATGAGAACTCTTGAAGCTGAGCTAAAATAAACTTTTCTTCCCTCAGTTGGGTACTGTGTCCCAGCAACAGAAAAGTATTTTATATGTAGGTCCTGGATCACTTAGAAAGTTTCTAGAAATTCCACAAAGGTATTGCATGTTAATACTTCACTAGAGATCCAGCTGACTGTCAGAATTGCAAAGTAATTTTAGAAGCTTCTGTGAAGCTGCAAATATAACCAGATATGTGTGAAAATAGGAATCTTACAAGGTCCTCCTCAGGATCAAACACAGGGGCTTGTACCAGACAGGCAGGCAGTCTCCCTAAACTATATCCCAACCAGTCCAATGAGGTACCCAGGGTGGCTGGGACATTAGAATGTGAGAAGAGCTCATGATGGTGCCAGGGAAGTAAGGGGGGCTGTCACACTCAGACTCCTGTAGGTAAAGATTTGGGGTCTTATTGTAAAGCCATTGGAGGACATAGAAAAGTCCTATATCAAATGCAGTCTGATGACTTTTTGACATTTTTATGACATTCAGATGTTGGGGCCCTCAGGGCCCGAGAGCCTCAGCATTGCTGACCTTGGCCAAGTTCCTTTCCACGAAGAAGTGTTTATCTGAAATTTAAGTCAGGTGCTGTTTTGCTTGAAATTTGAACCACGTGTTAAACCACAGGACTGTTCTGTTAACAAGGGGGAAGGCAAGGAGGGTATAGAAGGAAGGCTGTAGATAATAAAGCGTCTTTTGCAGCGTCCCTTGCAAGAGTCCACATATTCTTCAATCCGCACTGCCCCTTCTCATGTTCTCATTGACTGAGTGGGCTCGGTCATTCAGATGTTTAAAAATATCATTAATGGATATTTAAAGCCACCAGCATCTTTCTTTTCCGGCCCACATCTATTCTTGTTTCACAGGGACTGGCATGTGAGAAAGAGAAAAAGCCAATGCTCTCCCTGGAGGGTCCAGCAGAGGCATGGGCCTTTGGTTTACCTTGGTTTGGCAGCGACCTCTGCAGGGGAGGATAGTGGTCAACCTTAAATCATATGCCTTCTCACTGGTGCTGGTTCTACGTGACCACCAGGGATGGTTTTTTACTTTTTGTCTAGGTGGCAATTCAACTTTTGGATTCTCCCAAGGAAGATCTGAGACTGTTGATGATCCCCCTGCTAATTTTCTCCCTGATATCCAAATGTGTTGTGAGTGCTCAATTCTCATTTAAATCTCTACATTGATTGCAATGTGCTTATGTACGTAAGTTATTTGCTTTTTGTGGATTTCAAAGTTATTAAGTACTCTTTAAAATAGTTGATTGGCACACAGATTGAAAACATTTGTTGAGATTTGAATTTTAGGAAAATTAAGTGTTTTAATGTAAGAAATGTACAAATCTCAGAAACCAGCATAATTAAAAACTCAAAAGGGGATTTCTACTTCCCACTGGGTAAAGTTGGGACCAATGCTTCTTCCTTATAGAGAACAGTACTAGATGTTGTGGAGTGTCTAGCAGCACCATGGGCTCTACCTAACAAGTGCCACTAGAATCATCTGCCCCAGTATGATGACCCAGACTGTCCCAGAAATTGCCAAAGGTCTAATTTAAAAATATGGCATAAATAGTTCACTGTCTCCATCCCAAATCTGTAGGTCAGAGTCCTACAGATATGATCTCTAGAATTTCTCACTGTAAATTTCTCTTAGAAGCAGGTCCCAGGCAAGAGTTCACGGGATACTTTGCTGCCACTCTCTTCCCTCACTTCCTGAATCCTTTCCCACTGTATCCTTTAGTTCAAAGATGGTCCTAGGAAACACCAAACATCAAGTGGTCTGGAAAAGCACCAGAGGACTCTGGAAATCAGCAAGCATCATCAGTGTGGCTTGGGGTCATCCCAGCCAGCTTGGCAAGGGGGTTGGAGTGTTCATGCATTGACTTTCCATCTGGGGTGGCTTCTGGGGTGCAGATTCTAAGAGCAACAGGACTGCAGTGTGGGCAAGCAGAGCAGGCCCCAGTGGAGAGGCTGCAGGTGACAAGGCAAGGTGGTGGTGGCTTCCACACACAGCCAAATGGAAAGGCCTCAGAGGCACTCACGGCGCCCAGTACAGTGAGTTGTCAGAATTCCTGCTGCTGCTGGAAATGGGGGCTCACCTCCTCATGGACCTGGAGGAACCATCAAGAACGTGCTGTACAAGGCATGGGAGTTTAGTCTGACTACATTCCTTTTCCCTTTGGCTACGTAACTATTCAGCAAATTCCAGGTTTGTGCTGAGTCAAAGATGGAGAAGTGGACTCCCACAAGTTTTCCCATGGTAGTTGCAGAGAAAAAGTTGGAGGCCAGAAATCTGGGTGTACATGGTGGGGTTAGAGTAGCCTTCAGAAGTTGCCACAGCAACCCTAGAGCAAAGAGGTAGCTCAAGAGCACATGAAACGGGGAGTAAAAGACGGCCGAACCCACAACACAACACTCACATCTTTCTAGGACTTTGAATTAGTTCCTCTGCATCTGATTGACATTCTGTCATCTTTAACTGGTGGACATGGGCTTTGTGGAGCACTTCAGTCCCCTCATAAGGGCACTTACTCAGGTAAAGTCAGCACAGAATCTTCAAAGCATAAGAGAGTTTGACTCCCTAACAGGCAAGAGGGGATACTTCTGCAGCAGTGGAACCCGGGACTTTGGAGTATGTGACTGATTTGAAAATAGGACCCTGAAACATGAAATGGTTGTATTTAACCAGACTTTCACAGAAGTTAAATTTTATGATTAGACCGTAGCCTGAAGGGTCCAAGTCTTAGTTCTGTAATACATGAATGTTGTGATTTAGGAGAAATGAAAAATTCTTTTTAAGGAAGTCTTAGGAGCTCTGTGACTCTAACAATGCCTTGCATCAAGTGTAAAGACTTGAAACTGCCAGTTTCAATTCTGTAAGTGCTTTGAGAACACCTATCCACTTTTTGGCACCAAGTGCTATGTAATTCCAGATACAAGAGTCTCAGGAAAACAGTATTTCAAGCCCCAGAGATTTAATTCAGGGAATCACATACCTGGCAAAACTACCAGCATTATCAGAGGAGCACAAGTTGAAGAGACGAATACTAATTTTAAGTTTCACTGTTACAGAGAGCCAGATAGCAACTGCTACCCAGCGTTCAGGTTCTTAGGGAAATTGTAAGAAATTTCACAGCTCTTCGATGAGCTTGAGGCAGGTTACAGATGAACACAGGAGATTGAAGTTCACATATGGCACATAAATACTTCAGAATGGGCACAGATTCTGCTTCATTATCAGTTTTCCAGGGTTTGTGTGAATATTTCTCATTAGCAAAGTATAAATTGCATCCGGTCCCCCAGAGAATGACTCCAGCAGATGTAGTTCCTGGCCTTCCAGCCCCTATGGAACAGGGTGAGCATAATGAACTGTCTTCCTCTAAGCTAAAAGTGAATCAATACAAGAAAACAGCAAATATATTCCCTGAGCTTCTTGGCTCTAGAATACAGAGGCTCTGAAATGATGGTGAAAAAGAAAAATCCCAGTTTGGGCAAGAGAATTAAACAGGAAAATAATTTTCACTTAAGAACTCTCATCTTCAACTGATTCAGATAGATGATTGGGTTAAAGTTATCTCACAAGCATTTGCAATGTTTTGAAAGTAATTGTTTGGAATGATGCTTCTCAAGAGTCAATTATAACACTTAATTGGAGACATGAGATTTCCATTGCTAAATTTGTCAGATGCTTATTTTAGATTCTCCTATTTATGTTTGTGTCTTGGCCAACTTGAATGTTTGATAAATCTTAGTTTCTTAATTACTCAGAAAAATCAGTGATTTCTCACAGCAAAATAAATTCTGAATAACTGTAGGATTAAAAAGGTAAATGATTTACAGTTTGATTACTTTTTTCTCATGAAAAATGAATGCATTAAACAGATTTGAATGGCTATGGGCCTATGATTCAAGAACAATTTTGGACTCACAAAACTGAAAATATTTTTAGGTCTTAGAACTTTCTTTAAAAAGTACTGCCTTTCAGTGGAGAGAGGGGGCGGAGGGGGAGGCCTTTCTAGTTCTTACCTTGTATTAGATCTATAGAGTAATATTAAGTACTACAAAATGAATAATCAGAAACTGATTAAATTATACAGCATAATACAGGTGGGAAATTTAAGATTTCACTTTGATAATTTCCCAATCAAAGTTGCTAATTGCATTAGGGAAAACACTTCCTTTTGCAGTAAAGCGCTAATGGGCTTCAGTAATTCAGTGGTGATTACCTGTTTCACCTCTGATGTACCCATAATACTGCTGAGAAACAAAATTTAACTGGGATCTATTCTACGCAAAATGAAAAATTTGAAGACATATGGTAAAGATTAAATAAGGACTATACATTTAGAAAGTTTTGTGAATTTTCTAAAGAAATCCAAAACCACATACATCATCACTTGGTTGGGAGTACCTAGGCATTACGTTTGCATTCCTTCTATGTACTGTTAAATACTGTTAGACTATGTTTGGTTATTAGGATCTAATGTGGTAAACATATGTGCTTTTGCCATGATGCACTGTACTGCCACAGGCCAAAAGCAACAGGATCAAATGACCATGAACTGAAAGTTCTGAAATTTTTGAAGCTGTGAGCCAAAGAAACCTCTTTCCTTCTAGGCTTATTATTTCAGATATCTGGCCATAGGCATGGAAAGCTAACATGAGTAAATGAATTCCAGAAGATTAGCACACTACAGTGGACATGACCTGTCAACGCTATTTAAAAAATTCTGGGAAACAACCACAGCTAAGAGCCTAAGGAGACATGACAACTGAAATATGACATTCTATCTGCACTCTTGGGAGTGGCAAGGAGTTATTTGGTAAAGTCCAAGTAAGTTGGAATAGGTAGGCATTGGTTAATATTGTTCATCAGGTTAAAGTAGTGTCGTTGTACAGTATAAGATGCTAATGGGGCAAGTTTGCTCAGATGTGTATGTGAACTGTGTAGCATGCACTCAGAGTTCCTGTACATATATAAATCTAGTCTAAGACACAAAGTCTAGCCTGAGGATCTAGCTTAGTAGACTTCCCTAGCATGCGCGAGGTCTTGGGTTTTATCCCCAGCTTCACAGCTTAAGAACATTTAGTAAAGTGCTTACAACAAATATATAAAGCAATACTTGTACCCTGGTGTAAGCAGATCAACAATTTTATAATTTGTGTAACAAAACAGAGGCATGGAAACATCTTTTTATACTATTAAAATGTAGTTGGTAAATCTGAACTCAAGCACACTCAAGGGAATAGCTGAAACTCCCACTATTGGGAATAAAAATGCATGCAATATGAGAAGGCAACAGAGAAAAGATGTGAGACAATTAGCCAAGTGGCAGATGCAAACCATATCTTGGGAATAATTATATTATGTGCTTTTCTTTAAATTCGGGAACATACAACTATTAGAACAAGTTAGTGGTACAGAATAAAAGATTAATGTGCAGAGCTCTATTTCCATACAGTAGCAATAAATGATTTGCTAATGACTTAAATTCCATTTACAATAGCTTCAAAAGGCGCATAGTGCTGAGGAAAACATTGTGCGAGGTTCATAGACAAAAACTAAAAATGAAGAGAATTCACAAGTTCTTGGATTGGAAGTCTCGTTGTTAATGTGGCAAAAGCCTCCAAGCCCATCCACATGTTCAATGCAATCTGTATGAAAATCTCACCTGGTTTTGTTTTCAGTAATTGAGAAACCGAGAATTCATAGAACCATGCAGGGACTCAAAGAGAGTCTTGAACAAAATTCACTTAGATCAAAAATTATAGCAATCAGGACAGTGTGGTGCTGTCCTAAGGATACATATATATAGATTACAGAAGAAATAGAAACCAGGGTTCAGAAAGAAACCTTCCTGTGGCCAGTTGATTTGGACAAGGGTGCTTGACAAATAGACAATTGTCTCCAACAGGTGTGATGGGACAACGGAATAGCCATACACAAGGGAATAAAATCGTATGCTCACTTGTGTCATGCACAGAAGTTACCTTGAACTGGGCCACAGACTTTAGTGTAAGAGCTTAACTATGGAACTCAGACATGTGCAAACCTATGTACAAATCTTCCTGACTGTGGGTTATGTGGTGCTTACGTATGGTACCTAAAGCACAATGCATTTTAAGGCAAATAAGTTGGACCTCAAATAAGTTGGGCCCCATCAAGATAATTTTATGCTCCAAAGGATTAAGAAAATCAGTACATAAATAGAAAATTTCAACTTACACAGCTGACAAAGGACATATGAAGGCGGCTTTTTACAAATCAATAAAAGACAAGTGACACCATTGAAAAAATCAGCAAGAATTACAAATGAACATTTCTCCAAAAATGCCACCTCCGTGATCAAGGTGAAGTGGTGGCCACAATCATTGTCATTAGAGAAGAACACCAAAACGAGAGTTAAGTATCCATGCTCAACAGTACGGCCAAAGGAAGATCAGCAGCCAGTACTGACGAGGATGTGGCGAAATGGGAGCCTTGCGTTAGTTTACTCTCGAGGTGTCGGGCAGAGTTGCATTGACTCTGGCCCTGCCATAAGGGGGCTTTGTCAGGGGTGGTCACAGGGTACCTTCTGGGGATACTTTGTCCTGGCAGATGCCCATGTCTGAGCTGTGACCAGATGTCCTCACAGACTTGTTTACACTGGCAAAACCCCTTGTGGCTCTTGTCTGAGCTGTGCCTCAAACCAGCCTCTCTTGAATGGCTCCAAATGGGAAAGGAATTAGGTTTGGAGTGTCAATTAGAACCCAGGTGACAGCTCGGTGACATGGGGAAGTGTTGGACTCCCATGAGGAGAGTACAGCATTCCTCACAGGGTGAGTGGAAGTGGGATGCAGATAGGACAAGCATCCTTACTTGGTAGTGGGGAACAAGGGACAGGGACCAGAATTGGGACTTTGGTGTCAAGGATGCTATCCAGTCAGGTTTTCCAAGGGGGCTCTACTTGGTGGTTTTAGAGAAAGTGACTCCTGTGGGTCATACTGCTCGGTAAGTATCCGCCCAGCTTATGCAGGATGTGGGAGTCCTTGTATCCCATCCCATGATGCCGAGGTGAGCTCCACTGATGCACAACAGGTGCTTTGAATGCCTTGCTGCTTTCTTCCATCCCACCTCCAGACTCAGCCCAAAGAACTAGACCTGTATATCGAGTCAAAGTATCAATAGTATAGAAGTGGATTAGGATTCTTTTAGAAGAAATAGAAATGAATGCCCACTCTATTGTTCACCTGTGTTCACTTGCTCATTTAGAGATCTGAGCAGGAGAAAAATTGGAAATGACTCACATTGGTATGAACATTAGAAACTTTCAACAGGCATAGACAAATGCTACCATGAGCTCAGGAAACATCTTGGACCATCAGACTCAAATCCTAATCAGGAACCCCTGGTTCCCGGCAGTCAGGGTGTAGAAGACCAAGGGTAGTGGAGGACAAGTGAGAACCACATGGGTTCTGCCTCAAGGTGTATTTGGTTATGTCTGGCTTTCACAAATGTGGTAAATTAAGGAGCATGAAGGAATCCACGTGTAGTAGCATACTCTGGGACACTGAGGCAGGAGGATGGGCAATTAGTGACTTAGCAGGACCCTATATCTCAAAAAGGGATGAGGGTGTTAACTCAGTGTGAAAGCATCAAGTCCAATACCCAGTACCACACACTCGCCTATACAGAAGCATGAACAAAAAAAAGTGGATTGTTTTGGGGGGAAACCAATAAAATATATAGCCCTAAAGTTTAAAAAAAAATTCTCGGGGCTAGGAGGGTAGTTCAGTGGTTAGAGTACTTGCTTAGCATGTGCAAAACCCTGTGTTTGATTTCCCAGCGCCACATAAAAAATGCCATGAATGATGGCACACACCTCTAATTTTAGCGCTCAGAAGGCAGAGGAAGGAGGATTGCCATGAGTTCAAGGCTAGCCTGGGCTAAAGCGTTAAGACCCTGTGTCCAAGAAAAAACAGTTACTCAAATATAAGAACCATTTGAAAAAACTGGAAATAATGCTAGGAGACCCACGCTGTTCTCCCAGCCACACACACACACACAAAGCCTTAATTACGCAAACAAATGATAAAAGAAGGTGTCCTGGTTACCTTCTTGCTGGAACAGAATACCCAATACCACAACTTAGAGGCAAGGTTTACTTTAGCTGACAGTTGCAAAAAGGTCAGTCTGTTTCTAGGTGGGTGGCTGGGAAAGGGTGGGATCACATCCTGGGTGGGGGCTGGAGCCAGGTCCGGGGGCCTGAGCTGAAGATAGAGATGGATCCTCATGGAATGGCAGGGCAAAGCCGTGTCTGAGAGGATGGGCAAAACCAGCACCCATCCCTCCAGCCCCCAGCACCTGCTCCTTCCAGTCAGGTTCCACCTCTCGGCAGTACACAGTGCCATAGGCACATGAGGCTTCTTGGGGGACAATCTAGGTCCAAACCACGACAGCAGCGTATCACAGAATGAGGACTGAAGGAACCCGAGGATTCCCAAATTGAGAGTTAAGACCAGGGTGTGGCTTGGAAGAAGTACTCTTTTCTATGGCTTTCCCCAAGCTCTGATCCTTCCTCTTAAGATGCCACAAGCAACTGTCCTCTGCCAGACTTTCCCGCCATTGCCAGCAACTGTGAATGGACAGAGGTCTTCTGAAACTAGTCAAATAACCTTTTCTTCCCATTAAGTTGTGGCAGGTATTGTGTCCCAACAACGAGGAACTAAAATAGGTCTCTAAGCATCATCTTGGGCCCTCTTCAACATTTACACTGAGACTTCAGAATGTCACCAGTGACCCAGCCATATTCAGCTACTTCATACCTCTTATTGGCCAGAGATATTGTTCAAGTCCATCATCTTCCATCCCAGCTCACCAGTCTTTGCCCTTTAGCGTGCACTGGTAAAATCTATAAACCTCATAACAGATTACCAAATTCTGTAGTCGGGGGTGGGGCTCCTAAGTTAGCAAGTTCCTGGAGACCTGTTAGTCCAGGCTGAAGGCCATATGTCCAGCATCACCTCTCTAACTTTTATCATATCATAGCCTCTCACGTGAATTGTGGGCCCTTGCCATCTGGTTGGTGAGTCATCAAGCACTACCATTTGGGAACCCGGCTTCCTAGGTCTGCTTCTGATTTCTAGTGTCATGAATTGATTATTAAAGTGCCTCCAGGAGAAGGCAATGGGGACTAGGAAGAGTTGGGTGGAGAAGGGGAAGAAATGAAGGGCCACTTGTGGGACAAAAGCCACTGAAGTGGGTCCTGATCTTCTCCAGGATGCCCTTCACAGGCCTGGAGCTCCTGTTTCCCAGCTACTTCCAGTGTTGTTGGCTAAGAGCTTCCAGCTGCCTCATTCTCAGGACAATTTACCTCTGCACCTTGCTACTTGCTGGGTTGGAACCCCTTCCACCACTGCTGGGCAAAACCAATGACTAATGACTGATACCAATGCCTAAGAGCCTGAGTTCCTTAATTCATAAGGGGACTCTCTCTGTTCAGGGTTCCCAAATCTTCAGGTTTAACGATTCCCCCTAAGACTCACAAGACAGTGATTCTACGTGTCGTTACACATTACTGCACTGAAATGATACACACGAAGATGAGCAGAGTCCTGAGAGGCCAGGCACAGATTCCTGTTATCTCCCTGTAGAACCAGATGGACAAGGCTCGGTTTGGCCAGCATTGTGTATGATAGCACAGTATCTTCCAGGCAGAGAGCTCATCTCAGCCTTGGTGTCCAGGGTTCAGGTCAGGGTAGACACAGGCTGACCACTCGTGTTAAGATCATCTTTGTAAGTTGGGTGGGGTTGGTTTTCTTGACAAGGGCAAACATCCCTTAAACAGCCCAAAGAGGGAGAGATATGGAAAGCAGATCTACCTTTCCTTCTAGATCCTAAATCTAGTTACATCTCAGATGATATGACCAGGACATCATCAAATGTGTTCTGTTATGTCCAGAAATTTCCAGTAGTGCCCTCAGCCTGGGTCATGACAACATCTGTTTGATGTGATGGTTCCTGAACCAAAAGTTTGATATTGGCTTATCAAGATGGGAAGTTGAAACCAGTTCTGTGGGGTAACCCAATCTGAAATTAAGTCTTGGTAAATACATCTCCCAGTATTCTGTTCTCCCAGAACATATTGTATTGCTCTGGCAAATACACCTTAGATTTGCCAATACATTTTTGAAAGTTAGAGTACAGTCAGATGTATCCTAAATTCCTGAATTGATTCTATGTCTCAAAATTCAGAAGACATAAAAACCATCATTTAATCATTTTAAAACGTATAGTACATTAGTATATTCACAATGTTGTACAGCCAACTATGTAGTGCTAGAATGCTTTTCTTACTTTAGGAAGACACTATAGTTTGGGGATTTGAATCGCTAACTTCATCTAAACCTTATAGAATTTTCAGAATTTTTTTTTGTGGGCAAGCCTAGTGCTAAATTCTTTTAGTTTTATCTGGAACTTAATTTTCCTCCCTTTTTTGGAGGATAATTTTATAAATACAGTGGTCCCACCTTATTTACAAAGGATATAGTCCAAGGGTGGCTTCTCCCTCCAGTAGATACCTGAAACTGGATAGTACTATACCTGGTATGTTTTTTCATATAAATGTATTGATAACATTTAACAGCAGGGAAGTTAAGGGGAAAACTAATAGAGCAATTGTACTACAATAAAAGTTACGTGAATGTGGTTTCTTGTTCACAATAACTTACATTATATTCATTCTTGTGATGACTGTAATACAGTGTGTTTGGAGTGAGGTTAACTATTCTTGTAGATCGAGCTACTATGTCAGGGTTAAACTCAAGGTCTAGAATACCGTGGAAGTCTTGAAATAATGTAGACGGCTACTAAGTGACTAATGGGTGGGCAGCATATACCATGTAGACATACTGGACAAAGGACTCATACCCTGGGATGACTAGGACATGCGAGTTTTCATGCTACTTAATGCAGTTTAAAACTTATTTCTGGAATTTTCCATTTCATTTTTTGGGTTGTGATTGACCATGGGTATAGAAACCAGACACCTGAGTAGAAATTGACTTTTCAACACTTTAAATATCATCCATAAGCTGCCTTTTACCTTCTATAATTTATAATCTGAGAAATCAGTTTTGAATTTGCATCGTGCTCTATGAGTTGCTTATCTCTTGCTTTCAGGACTGTCTTTGCCTCAACAACTTGATTATAGTGCCTTGGTGCAGAACTGAGTCAATCCTATTTGGAATTTGTTAAGCATCTGGGATATGTATACTGTGTCTTTCATCAAATTTGGTAATTTGTGGCAACGAACTTTAAATACCTTTGTGTACCTTTATCTGACATTAGCATGCTAGTTTGTTCGCTAGAGCCCAGAGAATTTAGGTTATTTTTACTCATTTTCCTGTTCCCTAGACAGGATGGTTCTCAGCTTACCCACTTTCACAGTTCCCTAATTCCTTTTTCTGCCTGTTCAAGTCCATTGGAGAACAAGTATGGTACTTTATTAGTCATTTTTCACTCCAGAATTTCTATTCTAAGTAATTTCTCTTCAATATTCTGTACTTGGTAAAACTATTTGCCTGGTTTTCTTTATTATAATTTGTCCATTGTTACCACTAACTCTGAGTATGTGTGAGAGCTGATAGGGTATTTGTTGAGTACATCTAAAGTTGGATTCTTCAAGGATAGTTGCTATTTTTGTTCCTTGGATGGGCCATACTTTTTTGCACCCTTATTTTGTTGAAAATTGAACTTTTAAAAAATGACAGTAAGAGTCTAAAAGATTCTCTCTTCCTCTTCCCAAGGGTTTTGTTCCATTTTTGTGAGCTATAGTTTTCCTGTGAGCAATCAAAGTTAATATGAACTTGGACCGGGGACCAGGAAAAAGGCTTATATAAAATTGAGCCTTATACGTCCTTAGTCTTCATTCCAGCCATCCTCACAGCCCTGATGCCACCATCTCTCAAGATACTCATCTTAGCAACATGAAGCGCCCTTTTGCCTGAAAGGCTTTCAGGAAGTTGACTTCTTGCGTTTGTGGAGTGCCAAGTATCTGCCAACAGCTTACAGGCTGTGTGTTCAGCCACAGTTGGTTAACAGACACAGCTAGTTAAGCTCCTCTGCAGGGCTATACTGGGTTCTTGTGTATCACTTCACTGAACAAATCCATGACCAAGGACAGAACCAGCTTGCTTTCAAACACAAGTAGCTTTTTCAGCTTCCTGAGAGCTGGTGACTCCTGTGCAGTAGCAAAGAGAGAGGGATGTAGTCTATTCTTTTGATTACATGGGGCCATTTCCTTGGCTTGGCTGCTTTGAGTATACTGCCAGTGGCAAGAACAGTAGGCTCATGACAGAGTTTCCCATAGGTTTCCCGAGACTGAACTGGGCTAATCAAGACATTTCCATGTAGGACTGAGCTTGATTCCAGGTAGAATAAAGCCAGTGTCCCTTATCTTTCGTTTTCTAGAGAAAAACAAGTTCTCTTTATGGTATTTAAGCTGCCTAGTGGCTGTGAAGCAGAGCCAAGGAAGCAGTGTTGGAGGGAAAAGATCAGACAAACCCCATGTTAATACTCCATGACGCACCTATGTGCTTCCTAGAGGAAAATCACATTATAGAACAAGCAAGCCATCGGGAATGCGGCCTTTGGGAACTGATTCTTCCTGCTCCCAGACTAGGACACTCGCTTTGTTTCTACCTGTGAACAATGGAGCCATTGGCTGTTTCAGGCCTGTTAGTCTTCAGGACTAGAATTAAACCCACATGTCTTCTGGGTCTCCAGTTCATATCTCACCTGGCAGATCTCAGGACCTGCCAGCTTCCACAGTCACACAGGCCATTCCTGAGAGCAGCATCTCTGAGGACAGGAGAGCTGAGGGAGAGAAGGAGCAGCCAGCCAGGGAGCCGGGGGAAGATAGGTTACCCCAGGGAAGGCAGAGTGCAGTAGCCCCAATCACGACAGTCCTATAGCACTATTGGACAAATAATGTAAGTGTTGATTAAAGCCATATGAGGGATTTAAGTAAAAATATACATAAGATTAATTTGGCATATGTGAAAATAAAATATGACATTAAATCCAGGGCATTATTATAGTACTCTAAAGTATTCTCAATTTCTGCAGAAGAGGCAGGAGTCCTAGCTTACATTAAGGGATTTGATGTCCATAATGTTACAGAAATCCCTAAGGTAACCACCAAAACTTAAAGCTTAGAGGAGAAATTAAGGAAAAATAACTTAATAGGAAAGCAGGGGGATTGGAATTTAAGAGTGTGGAATAAATAGAAAGGATATGATATTAGAGCTAACTGGTAATTTTGTTAGTTGTAAATATGGTCAGTGTTCCAGTTGAATGTTATAGGCTAAAATAGTTGTACTCAGGTCGTCATCTGCTGGCCCTCCGGGGTTAATCCCTGGACCACTCTATGTGCTGTATGCACCAAGAACAACCTACTGATACCTGCCCACAGGCTTCAGTGCCCTCCAGCACCTTTCCAGCCAGAGGGAGTCCCAGAAGGCCACAAGAGACAAGGAGAGGAGTGCAGGCATTTGCAGCCTTGCGCCTCCTGTGGCATTGCTTTGGTCTGGCTGTGCTGTTCCAAAAGCAGATGACCAGACACAGTGTGAGGGAGACTCATCCAGCACTAAAGTCCCTACTCAGGTGGGGGAGATATATGCTCTAGACCCCAGTGCATATTCCAAAGCTCAAGTCATACTGACTTGCGTATCTTTCCCTAGATGCCTGTAGCATTGGCACAGAACCCATCTGCTTGTGCTTTGGGACTATTACGAAAACAAGGTTCCTGGAGCATCAGCACATGAGGTCAGGTCAGTAGATCTGAGGACTGAGAAGACCATGGAGTGACCACTTTATCAGCAGCATGTAACGGTGCAATTGTACAGGCAAAGAGGTGATTCAAGTGTTGGCTGACTGGAACAGATGGAGGACAGTGTGGGATTATAACAGTACAATTTAAAACTTATTTCTGTAATCTCAGTATTTACAGATCACTGTTGATCTTAGGTAACCGAAATCTCAGCTAGCAGAATCGTGGCTGAAGGAGGACTGCTGGAGTTTGTGTTTCTAGAAAGCAATGGACAAGGAAAAGGAAAGGAAGCAACCACAGCCGAGATAGGCGCATAATGGCCACTACTGACCCAAAACCCACAAATTGCCTCTTGTTAGCAATTGAGGTGGAGCTGGGAACTCCATCCACTGGCTCACGCTGTGAGGGCTCCAGGCAGTGGTGGCCCTTATTTTTCTGGGCTGGGGGTGCTTTAAGGTCTCTGGGCATTGGAGAAAGGCTGGAGGCAAAGCCACGTTTTGGGTGCAGAGAGCTGTCCAACAGGGCCATTGCTGAAACCAGCGGGGCTAGGCAGGGGGTGCTTGGTAACAAACTCCGCGTTTTCATGGCTCCTCAGAAACATGCCCTGGCTTAATGGGAGGGGGGATGATGACCGCAGGAGTGTCACAACTGGAGGACTAGCAGAAAGCCTAGATGAAGACAGGGCCCTCCCTCCCGCCTCAGCGACTGAGGATAGGATGAATTCAGGAAGGCTAACTGCCCAAGTTGCAAGCAAAACCTGCCTGGTAGGTATAAATTGGAGCGGATGTGGCCAAAGAGTCCTAAGAACAGAAGTGCTGGTTTTATGTGAAAGTTATTTTGATGTCATAAAACATTTTATACTTGTATCTACAGGATATAAGATCATAATGAGTTATGAATACAGTGCAGAATAATCAAACCAAATAGTCACTTCAAATACTTTGTCATGAAACATTATTTTCTATCAATTCTGAAATGCACAATGCCTTATCTGTGGATAGTTATACCCCGAAACAAGCAAACAAAAAATTGAGACAAGAAAACCCGAACCAAAACAAAAAAAATGCAACCATTTCTAGGAGCTGGATCTCTCGGGCACGTAACAGTCTATCCAGCCACTGATCCTGGTTGAGTCCCCAGTGTTCACTCCACGTGCTGCTTCCACCTAGTCCTAGTGATATCTAGGGGGTGATAGCCAGCTCTCCTTCCCTGAGCTGGCCACGAGACACTGGCTGTAATTCCTGCTGCATGCGTAACGCTACCTCTGCAATTCGCTGGGTCTTTCTCCATCTGCAAACAGTCCCCAGTCACTGATTGCTAAAAGCCCTCAAGTATGGAGATCTGGGCAAAAAATCAGACTTATCAGATCCTCAAAATTCACAGCCCTGACAGCTCCAGGGTCCGGTTTGTGTTCAGAGTTGTTGTCACCAGCCCCATTAGGGTGGGGCTGACAGGATAGAGGATCCACCTTCCACTCCTTTTTTTCTTCTACCTATGTGGCTTTTAGACCTGCTGCTGCTTGGCTTTCTTGATTCCACAGCTCCCTCCTGTCTTTCATATGGGAGGGGACAGCCAGCTTCATTCACTGCAGTGCCACCAGGGTTGGGTGCATAAAATCTAGAGACCTCACAGAGCTGATCCCTTGATTCCAGGCACAGCTGGAAGTGTGCTGGATAGAGTTGTCTGCAACTGTGCACTCAAACTTCTGAGGGGCGGGGGGCCCCACTCGGGGCCTTTCCATCCCAACTTTGTTTTTACCTCGAATCCTTAGATTTTGTTATAATCCTGAGACTTACTGTCCTCTTCTTCTGCCTCCCTCGTAGTTTGGGGAGCAGCCTTTCTGAGGTTCCTACTCCGACACCATCTTGACTCTGCCATCTCCTGTGAGTTTCAGGACATGTGAGTCAAGAGATTCAAGACCAGAAAGCTCAGGTCAGGGCCCTGAAGCAGAAGGGGGGACAATCTGGGGCAGAGGTGAAGTGAAACCACACCCTTCCTCTGAGGCAGAGACCTAGCACACCTGCCTCAGAGGCAGATATTCCTGCTCCCCATTCCAGGCCTGCCTGGGTGAGAGACAGAATGGAAGTGGAAGAGCTGCTAGATGGTCAAAGGGACAGAGCCCTGCCAGGCTGCTAGACAGACCACGTACACTATCCATACTGCTCCAGTGCTGCAAGAACTAGCAAAGCCAAGCCAACATTGATGAGCCTGTATCAGTGTGATTGTTGCACTTATGGGATTGATGGCATGCAAAGTACTTTTTTAGCCCCCGAGGAAGTAAAGATTGCCACTATCGCTTCCATTTGGTACGTTCAGTGGCAGCTCCAGGAGGCAAGGCAGATGGCCTATCATGTAGGCAATCAGTCCCTGGCCAACTGGGCAATATCAGCCACCATGATAGTATAGGACCATGCAGGATAATGACTGAGCATGTGAGCAAATGGACCACATGTTTGGACCTGGTTTAGGTCATTTGAGAAGTGGGTGTGCAGGAGATGATACTCTGTGTAAACTGTAGAAGTCCGGATGAGGAGTTGTTCGTGTCCTGTGTGAAGGATTTGGTTTTAGCTAACAGCCCCACAGAAACTTTTGGGACCATGGCTGCTCTCGACCCCATTTATTGATCTCCCAGTGCATGTGGTGGCAGTGGCTTTGGTCTGCCAGGGAGACGTAGAAGTCAAACACCAGGGAAAGTCAGCATGTCCTACTTAAGCACAATGTGCACCTTATGGTAAGGGGGGAAAACAAGGTAAACTGGGCCAAGACAAGACCAAGAAATGAAAGATTCAGCTGAGGGACCACAGCGAGTGAGCTGCAGACAGTTGGGTTGGATTAACCAAGCCGGATGGACAGTCTTTAGAAGTGCTTCTGGCCCTGTAGAAAAAATTATGCCCAGACCAGTGCTACACCCCTCTACCTGGCCTCCCTCCAGTAAGAAGTGGAGCTAACTGATTTCTTACCAGACTAGATCAAGGCCAGGAGTCTAGAATGTGGGATTCCTGGGCCACCAGAAGCCGTATGTAGATCTGATTATCCACTGGAGCCCCCCAGATACTCAGAATATATTTGCTCTAGTGGATACAGATGCAGACCATCACCCTCCTTTACGGGAGCTTAGCAAAATTTCTGCTCTACTACCATCATAGAAGGGTTTGTGGTCATCAGATAATGGTCTGGTAAGTGACAGTATCTAGGATAGGCTGTCTGCCTCCAGGAAGAGTATGTGACATGTTTTTCCTGTGGCCGAATATATACTGGGGGTGATGAGCTGCAAGACTCCAGGGTCAACATCACCCAAGGAGAATTCGATCACATCTGGACAGTAAAAAATGCAGTGTAGACACCCCACCACGCCCATTTAGTATTGCTCCATCTACCTAAGTGGTAACCTCAAAGCCATATCACCTGCCTGGTGGCCATGAGGAGATAGGGAAGACTATCCTAAAACTGGAAAAGGCAGGGATTATTTATGTGTTTTTCACACAGCCCCTTCCCATTCTCCTGGTCGGCCTGTACACAAATCAGATGGCACCTGGTGGATGACTGTGTGGCTGTGCCTGGAGTGGTAGAAACCTAATTAAGACCCCCCCCCCCCCCACACACACACGTGCTGTACCTAACAGACTTCAATGAATCTGTTCTTCTGAATTGGGATCTTAGCAGATCTAGCTAATGTGGTTTTAATTGACATACAAATGTGAAGTCAAGATCAATATGCCTTCACTTGGGAAGGAAGATAAGGAGTGTTTGTGGTCCTGCCACAGGCCACCTGCAGTGTCCCACTTTGTGCCATGCCCTGGTGGCTCAGGATCTGGCCTTGTAGGAACACCTGGCCACCATCCATTTGCGTCATTATATTGACTCTTATGTTAACCTCTGACTCTCACAGATCTCAACATTGGAGCAACTGGCCCACAAGAAACTGTAGCTGGATGGGGGTGAGACATCAGTGCAGACAAGGTGCAGGGACTTGTGTTATCTGTCAAATTCTTGGGTAGTACCTGGTTGGGTAAAAACAAAAGTTATGTCTGAGGCTGTCATTGATAAAATTTAAGCATTTCTCCATTTCAAGACAGTGAAACTACAATCTATTTGGAATTAAGATACTGGTGTGGACTTTCATCCCACATGTGGCACAGTTGGCAAAACATGAATATCAGTTGACCCAAAAGGATGGAACTTGAGATTAGACCCTTGACATAGGACAAAACTTTGTATCTAAAAAATGCCTGGTGGTCCAGACATAGGTCTTTATGATAGACTCCTCAGCACCATTTCTGTTAACTATCTACATCACCACAGACAGTTTTGGCTAGGGGTTGTGGCAGGTCCACAATGCTTGCAAAAGCCCTATTGGTTTCTGGTCACAATTATAGCTGAAGAGTGTTATTCCCTAGAAATGCAGCTGGCTGCTGTATAGTTGGTTTTGCAAGCCACAGAGGCTATCACGGGAAAGCAAACAGTGACAGGGCACACTGCACACCCCATTGAAGGGTGGGTCCGAACATGGACCACCAGGCCCATAAGCTGGCATGGTTCAAATGCCAACATTAATTAAATGAGGCACATACTTGGGGTAATGGGCAAATTTCATTTCTAGCCCATTGGCCTAGGAGTTACAAGTAGTACTGGGGACAAATCTTATTTATATAAGAAAAGGGGTCTGAACATCTGTTGCTAAACAATCTCCCTAGCTCCAGCCCTTACAGACCAAGGCAAGGCCAATATCTGGTTTACAGATGGTTCTTGCAAGGAATCCCCTCCCACTTAGGTGGCTGTAGCTCTACAGCCCCAAACTGTGGTATTTTAGTATGAAACAGGTACTGGATATTCCAGCCAGTGGGCGGAGCTTCAAGTAGTATGGATTGTCCTTTGAATGAGGACAGTCAGTGGCAATGTGCACAGATAGTTGGGCTGTCTAAAGGATTAACTCTTAGGCTTCTACAGTGCACTGCTCAATGTCAGGTAAGCTTCCATCCTTGAGAGGGACAAGAACCTATGGCAGGACCTTTGGGAAAAGGGACATGAACAGAGATTTTTATTTCAGGACACTGTCCTGCCTAGAGCCATATCAGCTTAGATTCCTTGGTATAAGTCCAGTCTGTGGACATAGTGCCTTTCCAGCCATGAAGAACTAGAGTGTGCCAGGGCATGGACCATGAGTTCAGTGGCTTACAGACAGGAAGTGGCTTCATCTGTTTGGGATAACAAGACACAGCAAAATAATGTCTTTGCTGTGCCAAGCATCAGCCTGCAATGAGGCATTGCTCTATGGAAATGGGTAGCATAGCCAGAGGTTTAACTCCTTTGCATGAGTAGACCCCTTTCCTCCTAGCACTGGGCTATGCTATGTCCTGACAGCTATTGACACAGCAACCAGACTAGGTTTTGCTCAGTCTGTCCGGGTGGCTGACCAGTGTCGCACCATATAAGCCCTGGAGCTTCTAGTCTCCCGTAACAGTACTGCTATAGCAATGTAAGGTGATGAGGTACTGCCTTTACCAGACAATTGATATGGGACTGGGCAGCAGAACAGGCGGTCCAGTGGTTAGGACATGTTCCTTACTGGCAAGCCATGGGCATTGTTGAATGTTTAAATGGCCCTTTAAAGGATAACTTGAGAACATTGGGACTGTCAGGAAGACAGTGGCAGAGTATATTACTCACAGCTATTTGGTTATTAAGTAAACGGCTATGGTGTACAGGCCTCAGTCCTTCGGGTAAGGTCCCATTAGGAGCCACTCATAAAATTAGTCTTATGAGAGACCCCCTGAAGGGGATGCATTGATTTTTGCTGCCATCACACTTTTAGAGCCAGGAAACATGGTCAGACCACCTAGACACAAATGCCCTGTAGGTAGTCCTTTTAGAACCCTGAGGGCTGGGACTAAAGGAAGGAGTGAGCCTACAACCATGAGTCTGTGCTTGGTCAAGGACGGTCCGTGCTCACCTACCCACCATGGGATCTTGAACCCTGTTGTGAGGTTTATTGGTGTTATGCCTCTGGCCAATTCCTTTGTTACATGTGAAAGTACTAGGATATTCATCTCTGAAATTTGGTACCATTGGCTAGGACAGACTCCCACACTTGCTACTGCACATGCACAGGACAACCTCGTTGCCTGAAACTTCCCAGAAGGAGGTGATTTACGTCTCATGGTTTCTCTATCTGCTTTGTCTTTCCATTCGGTAAAGATGGAAACGCATGTCCTGGGCACACACATTTGCCCAGGCGCATGCTGCAAACTGCTGCTGGGTATATATACTACTGAGTTACCAGTGGAAGTGGTGAATGGACTGCCTTATTGCCTGAATCCAGCAACCAAAGAAAACTGGATGGCACTATAGCACTGAACAGAACACACCAGCAGTTCTAGCTGTAATGGTTGTGTATGCAAATAGTTGCACTGCCTTTGTAATGGGACAACAGTGACCTACACTTGGTGGGTTGTCAGTGGATGGGGGCGAGTAGTATTCACATACAGGTTGCTGAGGCAGTACTGCATTGTATAAAGCAACATGTTCCCCACATTTCGAGTTGTATGATTGGGTGGATTCCCAGGGTATCTCTCGGCAGACCAGTGTTTTTCTGACCCCTTCCTTTGATGGGACAGGAAGAAACTGGTGGGGATCAAACCAATCGATTTTATCCAGGATATATTTGTGTTTGTGGTGAATACGGTTCGGCATAACTGTCTGCCTATTGGCTTCTATGATGTACCTGGGGGAGGCCATACCTTCCCTGGAACATACCCACAGTTCCTTTAGGGAGTGTCCCCTAAATTGGGATTGCCTTATATACTCCAGATGGCACATGACAGAAGATGCAGCTTTGTGGTTCTACCCTGTGGCCCTGCTCTTGCCTGGTGTAGGAACCATAGCTATGCAGTACTAGGCCAAAGCTCACAGACATGTGGGCCCAGGCCTTAAATGTACCCCATAAGGCCTTAGAGCTCTTAATGGATGAAGTCACACAAATAAGGTAGTTCTTCAAACTTGTATGGGCCTTGATCTGTTCACCTTTGTAGACAAACATGTGCGGTATTGCATGTAGAATGTGTGTATATATCCAGACCAACAGGGATGGGAAATGCTGGCTCTTAAGGAAATAGATCAAGAGGTTTCTGCCATACAGGACTTAACAACTGGCCCAAACTCCTGGTTGGAATCCCTGACACATGGCTGGATGCAGACACTCCTATCTCTTGCCTGTATAGCCAGAGCTTGAGCTCTTGGATGCTGTATTTTATGTTGTTGTTGCAGCCTGCTGCAAAGTGGGCCCTTCCCCAAGATAAGGGAGAATGTGGGGTAAAGGCCCCAAGATGGAGTAGGTCAGAGGCAGCACCTGCACACTGAGCACAAGCATAATTCAGCATTTTGACATAAGCTCAGGATTTTCATCATGTGATGAGCTCACGCCCTTTTCTGTACCTACTGAACGAAGCCCAGTTACATCACTCATGAGTAGGTGAGCCCAAGCACAGCAACAGCAAAGCTAGCTGTGCGCCCACTGATGTTGGCTCCATGCACTTTCACGTGGGTGTCTCACCTCCCCAGGTTCCCTTGCAGCTGGCAGTGGCTGACAGTGCCGCACAATGTTATTGTTGGGGGAACTGGGTAAGGAGATCGGGGTAAAGAGGACAGACTTTTATAGCTGCATTATGTATCAGTCATTATTATTGGGACAAAATTCCCAACACCTACAACTTATGGGAGGGAAAGATTCATTTTAGCTGCTTATAGCACCACAGACAGAAGGAAGCCAAGTGGCAGCTGAAGGAGTTGTTTGGAGGCTCCCCAAGGCCAGAGCTTTCCTAGGAAGAAGCTGCAACAATGTTATCTGCCTTTGGGCCCCTCACACCCAGGGCTGGCCTCTCCCTTACTTCTTGGTCCACAAATCAACAACAAAACTGGAAGTGCTATCCCTGGGGCTCCCCAGTCAACAGACTGACACAATCCCTCTAGATCCAGCCCCAACAAACATCTGCCCATTCTAGCTAGGCCTCCTCTCCCAACAGCATAGTGTTCTGCAGTTATCCTTCCACATCCAAACCCATGAGGCTGTTGGGGGACATCCCAGGTCCAAACCATAGGACTAGGATCCTACAAAATGTTTACTTTTCAAAAGTTAAAAGGGGCTAATTACCAGAGAGGAACCCAGAAAAGGAACCTTTACAAACTGACAGAGTGAGGGAGCAAGAGGAATATAAACTCACCTAAGGTCAAGTTTCTAGAAATATTGCTTTAGGGAGTTTCCTGATTATGAGACATGCAAATAGTTAGATGAATACTGTATTAGCCACTTTACCACTGTAGGAAAAAATGCCTGGCACTCAGGAGGAAAGGATTGTCACGACTCAGTTTTCAGAGGACTCAGCCCATGGTTGGTTGACTGAGGCAGAAAAGTATGGTGGTAGCAGGGCCCGAGTGTTGCCCTATCCTACCAGGAACTTTCCAGTCCCTATCAGCAGCATCCTGGCAGTCTGTCCCCACCCTCTGGGAGGCGGTAACTTTACCTGAGATGGCTCTGCCCCAGGCAGATCCTGCCTGCCTGCCCCTCAAGCCTTACTGCAGCCTGGGGACAGAAAGAGGGAAGCGACTCGCACTGCCACAGCTCTTTCACCTTTTTCACCAAAAGGTTAGACAGTGGAAGCATCAGAAACATTTGATTTCATTTTGTTAATAAAATCACTAGGTGATTGAGATAAGAGGCTAATATCCTATCATTCTTGTATCAGAAGTTATAGTTCAAATCCATTTCAAGAAAACACTAAATGGGATATCATTTAATATTTTACATTGCAAAGGGTACAACCTCCTTCCTACACCCTCCTTAGCACAAAGGAATCTTTTAGAGCTGAAAGCAGATGGAATGGGATTTAAGAAACCACACCATCTTTCAGTTTGTCGTTTTTCTTTGACTTCTGTCCTGTAATATGGTCATTATTCACCAAGTTCAAGGTAATTCGGGAAAAAAAGCAGCCATCTTCAAAAAGGCCAAAAGCATTGATATCTTTCCCCATTATCTTACCAAGAGGCAGGTTAAAGGAGAGACAGTACCACATATTGGGCACTTAAGATGAGACATTTTGCTCACAGTTTTAATGTAGTCAGCTGGCTTGAGTGACATACACCTGTCAGAAGGTGGGACAGGAAAGCTGCTTGCTTCGTGGTGGCCAGGATGCAGAGAGAAGGAAGAAGCTAACTAGGGAAGTACAGAGCACTTCTGTCTCAGTTACTTATTCTTTGCTGGGACAAAATACCTGACATCCACCATTTAAGGGAGAAAAGCTTTTGGCTAACAGTTTCAGAAGGTCTCCCACAGTCCATTCATAGGCAGCTGGCAACACTGGGAAGCACATGGCAGAGGCTAGAGAGCTGCTTTTTATTTTAGCATTGCAGACAGAAAGCCAAGTGTCTGCGGAGGGAGTTGATGTCTGGAGACTCTGGCAAGGCCAGAGCTTTCCCAGGAAGAAGCCCCTACACGTGGTATGGGTGTCCCCCTCTCATTTTCTGGATCACAATAATACACACCTGAACACTGTGCCCTGGGCACCTCTCAGTCTCAATAAGTTGACACAATCCCTCCAGGTCAAACCCAAGCATCTGGCCCTTGTACCCAGGCCCTAAATCCCAACAGCACATGGTTCTATAGATACTCAAATATGTGAGGCTTTGGGGAGCCTTCCAGATCCAAACCATAATAACCCTCCAACGGCACAACCTCACAGTGACTCACCTTCTGGGCCCTAAGTTCTAACAGTCCATTAATTATGAACTCAATCTCACTGATGAGTATTGGCGACCAGGCTCCAATCAACTATTACACGAGACTTTGGGGGATGTTTTAGAATCAGGCGTGTCCACTCCAGAATTCACAGGCTGCATGCAGCCCAGAATGGATTTGCATATGGCACAATACAAATTCCATAACCTTTAAGACTTTTTTGCAATTTGTCATAACCCAATGGTGTTAACTATACCATTTTATATGTGATTCAGGCAAGCTGGTTATGTTCTGGATTTAAGACTCAACATATCTACACAGAGTCAGGTGAATGAATCTACAGAGTTTGACCTTAGGCCCAACACAAAGGGTGCCCTTCTCCCAGGCTAGGCTTGCCATCTTCCTCAGCCCCAGGGACACTCAGGTTGCAGGGACAGCAAAGCAGCAGCCACGGACTGCCACATACTGGGGGAAGTTACAGTGAGAGCCTGTCAACTTCATCCCTGTAGTGTGGCAGCTGGAGGGACTGCATTGCTCCACTTAGGGCAGTCTGTCCCCTGTCTCAAGAGCCAAGCTGCCCTTCCCAGGGTCATTCTTCCATCAGATTCTCATTGCAGACAGGACAGCTCGTGCCGTTTGACTTGGGTGAGAACACACCAAAGAAATTCTAGAAGCAGTTATAGCCAAGGCATAGTGGGAGAGAAATCCATCTGGGAGTCACCCCTGAGGTACATTTCTACCCTGGGAAGTGGCATACTTGGGCTGTTATAGGTAGCATGTGTACACATTGCAGCCTTAATCAGCTGTCTCAGCCAGGCAGTATCTTTCTGTCTCAACTTCCTGGTCAGTGATTGTGTCTCTGGAAAAGAGCTCTGGGCTAGCGTTAAGATTGGGAGTGGCTTCATTTGTGGTTGATTGCAAGACACATAATGTTCATAACTGGGCCCATCAGGCTTGAATCTGTTACACAGGACAGGCGGCTGGGCAGGGCACACAGAGCCTCAGCTGTGAGCCAGCCTCTCGGCACATGCTACAAGGAATCTAAGTTCTCCTGTGGATGCCCGGTGCTGTTGATGACCTGAAGTGGCATTCTTCAGCCCATGGCACACAGGCCTTTAATCAGAAGCTCCAGAAGCCTGTGGCGTTTCCCACCTCTGCATGTCAATTGGCAATTGAAGAATAAGCGCCACTTCTTGCCCTTAACAAATCAAGGTTCTATCATGGTGACATTCTGTCCTTGCAGGGGGCCTTAGGTGTGCCTATTTTGGGACAGACTTTCACCTGAGGAGGAAGCCAGCTCAGCAGGCCTTTGGTGTTTATATGATGTGACAAAACCCTCATGATCAAAGGCCTCCATCAAATCCAGATGCAAGACATGTAATGAAGAGGGTTGGGGTGTCTCCAAAGCCAAGCAAAAGATGTGACATGAAGGGATTTGACCATCTTATGCCAGATGAGAACTGAAATACAAGAGACTGTGTTGTATGACTCCACTTGTATGACGCGTCTGCAGCGGGGAAAGATTAATAGGAGTCTAGAGATGGGCATGCGACAGGGGATAAGTGACCACAATTGGTGATTTTTGGTTGTGTCCCCCAAAGTTTAGGTATTGAAAAATTTAATGTCTAGTGTAGGTGTTGAGAGGCAGAACCTTTCAGAGGCAATGTATTAAAGCTCTTGTCAGGCTGTTCTCCACATTCCAAGTTTCCCTCGTCTACCCTGTCCTGAGTCTGGGGAACCCCTCTCCTCCTTACACAGAGAAACAAGCCCATGTGGCACAGTGAGGGCTGCGGCAGCCATCCAAGGTACATCTTGAGTCTTTGGTGGAAAACAGCATCAGAAGCTTTTAGGATTTAGCTTAGCATTTGCATAGGAAATATGCCCTTTCCGGGCTGCTCCTGCCAGCCACTGGAATGACAGGCCACAGGGCCTGTCTTTTGCTGCCCCGTGCAAGACTCTCATTAGGGATATTTAATGCTTGGGTATGGCTCATTGGAGGATTAAGTGCATATTTGTGGTCTTGGCCTGCCTAAGATGGTAAAAAGATCTGAGGCAACAACACGCGGCCTTCCCAGGAGACATGAAATTGACGCAGATGTCATAGGTGTTTACCTGGCCCAGACAGGCCAGCTGCACTTTGGAGTAGACTGGGAAAGAAAAACGAGGGAAGATGTATTTCCTGCTTCTCTCATCTTTCTATATGTCAAAGCTCACCCTGTGAGGAGCTGGACCTCACCTTCTTAGCTCCTTCAATGCATCTCATTTCTCAGATTTGATTTTCAGATTCAACCAAATCTGAAAGTCAAAGGATTAACAGGCTGGGCACGGCCACCACGTCCTGACAGAGGTGCAAAACTACTGACGATGTACTGTACATGCTCAGAATGGCAGTGACTGCTCAAAGACTTTCATAAGGGAGACCAAAGCCCCATTTTCAAGAGACCAATGATGTGTACCCATAGCCCACCCATAGCCCGGGTTTGCATCGGAACAGTCACACTATCTAGCCCTGAATTTTAGAGCATTGTTGGGTAGTTGTAAGGCATCACATGGAGACTGTTAGGACCACGGATGCCCCAACAAGATGTACAAGTACACAGGAGAGCAGAGCGTGAGCACGAAATGGAGCCCCGGCCCCCACTTATAACAGGGGATCATTCAAGGTCAGTGCTTCTTTTGGCACCTGGTCTCAGTGTCAATGTCTACCCCCCTCCTCTTCTGAAGCCTATGAGGAAAACTCAATTCGCAGAAGACTCGGTTTTCTTGTCATTGTCCAGGGATGCTTGGCAATACCAGTGCCAGAAGATTCGGTCCTCTGTTCTGTGGCAGACCTGATCCTACAGAGTCCTATCCCCAAGGATCAGAACTGTTTCGCTCTAGCATGACGCAGAGGCCCATGTTATGTTTCTGTGGGTTCTGCTGCTTTTAGTAGTGCTGGTGAGATGCAGGAAAATATAACTGAGAAGCAGTTTCACTTCATCGGTTATAGGTCACCTATTCAGTAGGAACATCTCTGTTTACTGGTATTAAACTTACACCCACGAGAAGATGCCCACATGCCACAAGAAAGCATTTCCTTCCAAAGTCTGGGATGCCTGAGCTAAACAGATCTCAGCTCAGACAGGCCGTCTGTTTGACTTTTGATCAAGTCCTAAACCCTTCAGGATTAGATCTATCCATTTGCGCAACTCAGTAAAAAAGGTCATCTGCGCTCCTTCCCAAAAGCTGTATTAAATTCACTTTCTGAGACAGATTGGGGCATACTTTCTGTGGAACTGGGAGGGTAATGTTTTGCTGCTGAGGAGGCAGGACATCTCAGGTTTCTAAAAGCAAACCAACACCCTCTCAGGGAAGAGACACGAACATTTTTCTAAGTTCTCAGAGCTTTCAGAAGTTCTTCCCAGGGAATCTCAATCCTGTTGGCCAGTCTGAAGTGTATTCAGTGGAAGGCAGAGTGGCACCTCCAGTCACACCCATAGGGTCCAGGTAGAGGAGGGGTTGTGGGGAGATTCATAGTTCATGTTGAAGTTGTTCTCAGGGACACCTGGTTACACATCTCGTTCACCTACTTTTGAGGTTTGACTGACCCTCCGCTACTATCTGAAGGGTCTGACTCTGCTGTAGCCATGTCCTCCTCAGGCTAAGCTGAGGCATATATTTGCTCACAATAGAGAAGGAAGACTAACAAGAGCCCAGATGGGTTATCTGGGTGCACGCACCCCTCCTTCTGTTCCTTGGATATTGGCAGCTCCACCTCTACCTAGTCTGTGGGAGACAGATCACCCCCTCAAGACAGCCGTGCCTCTTCTGGCCTAGTGACCTCGGGACACAATTTAAAGATGAGCTGCGGCCACAGCTTGTAGTTGATAGAGCCCTTTATTGTGTTTCCCGGTACAAACGAACCTTTTGCTACTTCCCCAGGAGTCCCTTTTGTGGGGATTAGGGCGCCTAATTCTGCAGTTCCCAGACTGAGGTGGCACACAGTCTGTGAGCCACTGGGAATGATGGTAAGAGATGGTACCTCTAGTTTTCCATGGACCACTGAGAATGATGGTATGAAAACCATATCTGCTTTTGTTCTTTGGCTTCTAGCTCACCACTCTCTCTCTGGGTAAAGACCACACGAACTTCCAATTTAGTGTTTGTCCTACATCCTGGAATCCGGCATCTGTCTTCAGAACAGCCTTGGGAATGGTGCTTGGCCACATGTGGGACAGGCTATTCCTTTCCCAGGACTTTCCTCATTGGTGCAGATGTGCAGCATGGCCTGCTTTAGAGCCCTTGGCCCTCTGTGAGTCCAATTTTCCCTTGGGGTTTACCACAGCGTACATTCTCCCCCCAGCACCATCCCAAGTACTTAAGCCTCCTCAAAGATGATAGCCTCGTATGTCACCCAGTATGGAGGCTGGGACAGAATACTCAGTATGGCCTCTAGGGCCCCAAGAAGCTCCCAAAGTATTGTGTTGCTTTGTTCTGAGAGTTAGGATACTAGAATGCTGTAACATCTTTCTCATAGAGTAGGTCTCCAAAATTCCTTAGAGTCCTCCCCTGCTCTCTGAGGTGCAGGTTTTGCACCACGGTCCTGCACAAGGACCCCTCCCCACCCCTTAGCTCGCCCTGTGTGACCACCGTGGCCATGTCCTGTAATGAGTTAGTGCGATGTCCCACAAGATGTCCAGAGATACAACCTGGCAATGCCTAGATGACTACCATGTGCACTGTGAACAGTGTGGGTTTTCTGTGTAAACTCAGAGCATGCCTACCTCCCCCACTCTGGGGTGCAAAGTAACATCTCCAGGGTAGTGGGGTGCAGAGCACACAGGCAACACCCAGGCACAGAGCTGACAGCTCTAACACAGCTTTCTCTGGCCCAGCAGCTCAGATCAGGACTTTTACTTTGTTGATATCAGGGTAGGTCATCAGTATGAAGCTTCTGGTTTCTTAGGGAAGAGAGGTGAACAAGATGAAGATATGTCAGGGAAGGCCATCTCTCCCTGTCGCCTGCAGTGGTGTTCGGGCTTTATCTTATAGGGGCAGTTTTAGCAGCTTCTACTTGACCTTGCCTACAGTGATGACTCTTACTCCACAGGCTAAGAGTGCCATGCAAGTGTTTCTTCAACTCAAAGTCATCCTCAATCCAATTCACAGGCTGGGAAATGACCACCAGGTGTGTCTGCAGGGGATCCAGTGGGAGCTGACCACTTGCCCACACAACCAGTTCGGAACTGGCCCTCAAGTGGTTCTATCCAAGGGTGAGGATGGGAAAACTGTTGGTGTGTGGACGGTGTAAACTCATTAAAATGTCCTTCAAGTAGGTGTATTTCCTCTTCCTTAGGGTACAGACCCATACCCCTACATCTCTGAGAAAGGTTCTGCTCAAATCAAGACTATGCTTGTATGTAGAAGACTTTCTCTGGGTGTTCTTGCACCTCTACAGTCAGCGTGCTCTGGGCCCAAAACCCCTTAGGGATTAGGTGTTGGGTAAGGGATCCAGAATGTTGTGGTTACAGCTCTCAGCTTCCTGTTCTTCTGCTTTCCATTGGGTCACATCCCCTAGGCATAATCAATCAGGTGTTCTGCTTAGTATGAGATGTTCTAAGTGTCTCCACTATCTTTCTGCAGGCCCTAGCCTTTGGCTAGTCATTTACCAGCCAGTAGGTGTTAGGTGCTGTCGCCTGGGATCGTTTGCTTGGAGTGTCCCTGGCATTATCAACAAATCAAGTTCTGCAAACGCTGTAAGCCCTGGCCTGTCACCACATTCCTCAGTGACATTGTTTCCTCTGAAGCATATGTTCTCTGGGCCTTTGTGTAGGTAGTTCTGTATTCATCTGGACTCACATGGGACCTGCTCCCCAACCATCCTCTGAACCTCTTTTCTCTGCTGTCTGCCACTGCAACTTGGCCTTTTCCATGATGTTTGGAGGCACAGCCTTCTAGGCACCGCCTCGCAGTGAGGGTACATATCCTATGAGCTCCTCGCAGGAAATGTTAAGTCCTACATTCATGAAAGTGAGTTGTCAATCTCCTCCTGGCCCCTTCTTAATTCTTCCTCTTGATCAAGTGTCTTTGCCCATCCCACGTGCACGGCCCTGGCTGCTGCTGGCATGGGCGGGCTGGCTTTTGCTAAGACCATCTCTGGTTCCCTAGCCTTGCCATTTCTCTCCTGAACCCACAACATGGGCATCTAGCCACTGCAGGTGGCCAGGCTGCCTGGTGGTAAGGAAGCAGTATTGGGGACACTTCTGCTGAAGTAAGGCAGGTGAGAAGCAGGGCTGTGCCCTCGGAAGGCCCTGGAGTTCCTGTAGGAGGTGCTGGCATTGCTGCTCTGCCATTCAAAGTCAGGCGACTCCTGGACACAAGCATTAAGGCCCCCTTGGGCCTGTTCTCCTGAGGGGAGCAATTCCCTGGGAAAGTTCCTAGATTTAGAGAACGGGGAGCCCCATGAGCACACCATCAAATTTCTCAGCATGAAATGCATTGTCAGCCTTGTTATCACGAGCAGAAGTGGCCAGCCAGTATGCATGTGGGAGTAGAGGACAGTCCCGGAGCCTGAGGTGGACCGGCTCTGCATGCTGCTCCATCCATCTGGCGGCCCAGAGGCAACGCCACACCGGTTTGTCTGAGCTTTGTCAAGGTACTTTCTCTGCCTGCATGCTGGCTTCCTCTTCTTGGCTTAGAATCTACATGTTCAGTCCTGTCACATTTCATAGGACCCAGGAGTCTGTTTCCTGGCCTCATCTCAACCTGGACTGTGTACAAGGAACATCTCAGAAGCCCTGCTTAGATCATGTGATTGACACTGAGCCTAAGCCTGCCTCCTTGCCACCAGGTGTGGCTCGTGGAAGTTTCTCCTAGCCATGAGACAACTCATCCCTGGGACCCTCCACCAATGCTGCACCCCTCCTCACACTGCACCCCCCCACCCCCCGCTTCCACATACACATTTATTCCTTTCAACACTAACAGTGGAGAAAACACCAGAGGCACAGGAATCTGTTTACATTTAGACACGCACATAGCAACATCTGTGGGGGCAGCAGCTGCATCAGCAGAGGGGGCACCTCACAGCCAGGCTGTCCTTCCGAGTCCTTTTGCTCCAGCCCTGGAGCCTCACCCACAGCTTCCTCCTTCAGGAGTTTGCTACTGTTTTATACCAACGTTTCCTTTTCTGCCACACATTAACATGATTATCACACCTGAGAGAACCATTACAGGAAAGTGGTAAAGTAGGCCACTGCAAATTCATAGAAGTTCCCATGTGCTGGCCATACCAAACCTGTACATTAGCAGCCCATTTCATGATATTTTGCCAACTTATGTATTAATATTTCTACTTCATGATGTTCAAGAATTGTGGAATTTTGTTAGAATTTTTGTAGAATGTTAAAATTTTTTCAGGCAAGTCATTATTAAAAAGTTTCAGGCTAGGGATGTGGCTCAGTGGTAGAGCCCGTGTCTAGCATGTACAAGGAACCCGTGTGATCCCCAGGCACTGCAAGACAAAGTACCGATAGGAAAGTTGCACTGGACTCCAGGCTTCCCCAGTGAGTCTGTCCTACAGTTTTTTGAGTCCTGTTTCTAACTTAAGACTTCCTTGACTCACACCCAAGGTTACATGCGAGTAAAGCGAGTGCACTACTGCCCGACTCAAGCTTCCGTAGCCACGATGTATGATGGCTGGTTAGGATTTCTGGTATACACTGCAGCTCCTTGTTTCCACAATATGGTAATTTATGGCTTAATGTCAGTTGAAACAGCATTACAAAATTCCTTGAGGTTTTGTGCTTTCAGTAAATATAGGCCGGGAGGTATTAAACCCTCGGGTTTGACTTCCAAGAACGTGGCATGGTGATGGATCTCCCTTTTACAATGTACAGCTCAAACATTATGAAGAGTTGATTGATAGTGATTGACCACTACTGACTTATACTTTTCAGCGTTTCCTTTATCATCCATCCGATACTTATATTGGAAGCATGTCAAAATGAGTTATAGGCATTAACTCACCTGACCTTAGCTATTTCAGTTAGTATGTACGTGTTAGAATTTATTTTTTTCCCTTTGAGGTTAAAAAATCTTCAGTCAAATGGATCACTAGGTACTGTGCTCAATGGAGCAGGAAAACATACCAGTAAGTTAAATGCCAGGAGTTACCGCAGCTCTGGAAATGTTTCTAGTGACCCATCTCCTGGAAGAAACCACTGTTTGGGTTCCCTACCCCTGCTATGAGATAGCTTTGCATGTTCTAGAGAACTTCACATAGATGAAATTTTACAATAAATACTCTATTGTATAAGGCTTCTTGGTACTTTCAAGACTTCCAGTTTTTCTAAGTCCAGAGATTTCACTTAGAAATTCAGATTTCCAGCCTTACTAAAAAGCAGAATGAGCTGGCAACCTTGGGCTTGAATTCATAGAGTAAAAATCAGTTTTAAACTGAAAAGCAATTTTCCCTTTTCAATAGGGTCCTGGTGTCTGTTCACCATGAACTACCCAGGGGACTTTTCCTACAGCTTCCTGGAGAGAGTTCCTGGTCAAGGCCTTCTGGGTAATTTCCCTTATTTAAATTCTTAGCTTCTCTCATGCTGTTTCAGTCTATAGTCTCCTGTATCTCTGTAACAATCTTTCCCATTTTCAAGGAAATTTGAATTACAGGGAAAAAAAGCCAATTCACTTTACCATCTCCGTATCCCTACTTATCAGGGCAAATGAAAAGGGATGATTTTAGGCGATGAAAGGTTTAACCATCTCAACTTGTCAAAGGGAAACTGTTTCATTCCTTTAAGTCACCATTGTACCTGCAGAAAATGCAGATTTGGCATAGAGGGATTATTTGAAATTTAGTTAATAAATACACCATTGTACCTGCAGAAAATGCAGATTTGGCATAGAGGAATTATTTGAAATTTAGTTAATAAATACACTACTGTAACACTTAGATTTTTTGATTCTTTTGAGCCACAGACTAGTTTGGCATCCCTCTCATGGTATGTTCATCACCGCCAGGCCACGGGCCATCTGAGCAATCACATCAGGAGGAGTTCCCTACCTACATGCTCATATTCACATTTCCTAGTAAAGAATTTCCAAGCAAAGATTCAAGTGGTTTATTCACGGATCTGAGTAGCAAAGATCTATCTTCACACAATAGAGGGACCATAGGCCTCGTCTTCTAGGCTCAGGGGCTACGATTACAGTTGCATCATGAAAGGACTTGTCTGTCACAAAGCCATCTGTGCAAACCTGCCAGCCCCCAGAGGCATCAGGAGGCTCTCATGGCACTTAAGTTTTCCCGTAACTCCTCAGCAAATGTCCTTGACAGCTATCTAGCACTAGGTCACCTCTTGGGAAGGACAGGGCGGTGTATGGCTGTTATACTAACTGTGGCAATTGAAAAAATACCACAGAACAAGTTGAGGTAAAAATACTGTAACACAGCCTAAAGTATTTGGAACTTAGTGAATACTTTTATCTGGTGTGATCTGGCTCTTACTCTTTCTGGGACCAAATTAGCTATCTTCCTATCATTCTTCAGTTTGTCTTTTTTTGAAAAAACGTTTCCTCTAGGTTAGAACAATTTCATGCCCAATTGCTGCTCATTCAGGCTGCCCAGCTTACAACACTGGGAGAGGAATTGGGCTTCTGCTACTCACTAGGTCGTATTTTTACACCTCCAGGAAAGCCTATGGTCAACATCCCTTGATCAGCAGGAAGCATGTACAGAGATGAAGCCCTTTACCCATGATGACCTAGAGTGAGGATAAAAAATCAGCTTTATTACTCCTGAGATTTTCCCCAATGTTTTCCATCTTTAGTGAAAAATTTTTAAGAAACTGGATGTTTAACATAACCCTATTTACATCACTGTCTTCTTCCAAAGCGGACTAAGGGACTTAGCCACAGACTCCACATCATGAGATGTTTGGCTCCTCTGCTACCTTTTTACACATTGTATATAAATGTAACAAACATACAAGATCACTCCAGTACCACGGACAAAATCCGGGGCCAAGAGCAAAGATCAGGTGAGGTTTGCAGAAATACTGAACCTGTGCACAGCACCTGGCAGCATGACTGCAGAGCGAGAGCTAGACCCTGGAAACCTTTCCTGCCACCCATCGAAGGAGCCAGCCCAGGAACCCTAAGCAGGTAGTCTTCAACCCAGCCTTATTCACTTGATGTTGTTCGCCCCTTTGGAATTCTATCTTGAACTGAACGAGTTCTAGGCTCTGCAGCCAATAGCTACACAAAATTAAGTCTGTAAAATCAGGCATCTGGATTGACCTAGTTTTGATAGGCTAGTTCTTGAATACGTAAAGCTGTGCAATCAAACGAAGAATGTTCAAGTTTTCTTTAAAGAAGGTCTTGCTGCTTCATGTTGAAGCAGGCCATTTCCAAACCGTCAGCTCTGCCACAGCTCGCACCATGTAAGCTTCTTTATCCAAGCCAATGACGAAGTGTAGGGGGATACAGGGATCTTGCTGTTTTGATACAAGTGTAAGAAATTCACAATTCCCTCAACCCAGTTCCATTAATTCCTCCTCCCTCTTCAGGTTCTAAACCAAATAAACATCCCTCTGATCAGACTAAATCCACTTGAAGTTGAATGCAACCTGTGAAATATGAAGATAATTCAGAAATCACAGATTAAACACCAAATTGGTTGGCAAGGAAGAGGATTCCACCACTTTGGGGGTTTGCATTTTCCCCCCCCCATTTGATATGTAGAAGCGCAAAATTTAAGGTTAACAATGAAGTTGAGCATTTTGTGCACTTACGTATCTTGTCAAGGTGACAAGGACTTTCCCACTCTTTTGTCCCTCCCCCTACCCACCCCTCCCTCCTGTCCTAACCCCCTATTTCACTTTGTTTTTATGTTTGGACAACTGTAGAGCCTTGTTTCATCATCACTGTTCAAGTGACTTCGTGCTGGTGTCCTACAAACTATTTTTCTTTGCCCTCTTTACTGAAAGCCATCAAGTTCCTCTTCCCATTAGCTCATTTTGAGCAACAGTAGAAGTCAGGTCACCTATACCTTGTTATTACATCAATTCTGAATAGAAGTAGCTAAGTCTGTAGACAGCTAAAACTCACACACTTAAATTGTAGAATCATTTGACTAGATTTGAAAACTACACAGATGATTCAAGTCACTAACTATAGAGAAAATTACTAGAAATAGGAAGCTTATTAGTTCTCATAATGAGCAAGACATGAGTGAGAAAATTTCCAGCACGTGAGGAGAATCCCACCCAGGGCAAGCATGCAGCACCGCAACTGCTCTGAGAAATCCTGAGGGAAAAAAAGCAGCAGCTGACCCAGCAGATGAGCCCTGGGTGCCGTGTGCACTTTGTGAGGCATCACTTAGCTCAGGGCGGGTTTTTTGGTAATGCAAAACATGAGGGAATTATCCTTTGAGTCACCCATAGGATTACATAACCAGCCCCTTGCCCGTGACCCTTTAGGTAGCCCTCCTCTATAGTGCTGTAGGAAACCCCGGGGCCACGCTCCCGTATGGGCATAACCGGAGGGAACTCAACGGTTCACCAAATTGGACTTCATTCACTGTGACCATTATTACTTCGGCCCGTCTGCCGCATCCTAACTAGGTGAACAGACATTGGTTTTCGTGTCTTTCCAGGAAAATGTTACTCCCATGACACATGGCAAGAAACATGTGTTGATAATATGACCTTAGGTCTTTTTAGGCCTGTTTGCAGAAGACAAAGTAGCTTTCTTTGAGCCCAGTTATAGATCGCTGCTCGGTCTGGATCCTGAGTGTCCCCTAAAAGCCTTATGTATTTGGAACTGTGTGTTATTGGGAGGTAGGGCTTGGCAGGAAGGGACAGATGCTCGGGTTTGACCTGGAAAGATTGCAGAGCTTTCAGTTATGTGTTAACTTGTGGGCACTCAAGGGCCAGCGAGTGGGGGAGGGGCCCAACCAACTGGCAGTTTGAAGTAATTGAATGGAGAAGGAACCTTACAACTTTTTCCTGGGAAATCTCTAATCTTGCTGAGTCTGCAGACTTCACTTTGTTTCTACTCCATTTGGCTTCTGTCTGCAAGGGGTGAGTAGCTCTCCAGCCTCTGCTACAGCTCCTACCCTTACCCAATTACCTAGGAATGGACTGCGAGACCTTCTGAGACTGTGGGCTGAAATAAATTCTCTCAAGTGGTGGATGTCGGATATTTTGTCACAGCAGAGAGAAAGACACCTGCTATCCATGATGAGCTGTATCTATGTAGTTCCAGCAAGAAGTGATTGTGCTAACAGATTCCTCCTTGCCTAGCTAAGAGAAAACTATAGACTAGGATTTTTCACGATGACCAAGGCATTAAAATTATGTTGTGACTCCTGAAGCACCTCCAGAGAGAAATGATTCATTTTTCCATATGTTGTTCTACCTATGAGAATCCAAGTTTGTTTAGTGAACAGGGAAAATGAAGCTATTTTAAATTTTGTACAGCTCTTGTTTCCCCAAGGATACCAAAAATGAGGCAAACATGGTCCTTTGGATAAAAGATATTTTAACACTTCAAAGTATTTAACAATTATATTAATACACAAGATAATTCAGTATGCTGGGAGTAGGGAATGGACAGTCCAAATACAAGCTTGGTATCTTCCTAATAGGAGTTCCTGAGTTGGATACATGCTGCATTAAGTATTACCAGCTTCAGAGCTTGTATTTTTGTTTTCCCAGAGAAGTGGTTGAGTAGATTAAACAGCTTCTTACAAATAGGAACAAATAGAAATATTTTTAAAACAAAGTGACAATTCTAGCAAACATCACTCAATAGTATACACACCCAACGGGCTGAGTTTTGCCAGTAAGATTAGCATGACTCAAACCCCACTTGTTATGAATTGGAGACTGAGATTAATAACTTGAGAATTCAAGTACCAGATGGAAGCTATAGCAGAAAATCTATTTTCTGAAGTGTTTAGAAGAATAACAGTTATCATCAATGGGGCATCACACCTGGATTTAAAGTCTAATACTAGGTGATATCTTGATGTTAGGTGAGACAGAGAGGGTCTGGAACGGCTTTCTTACAAGTTCTCTGTACCCCAATGGTAAGGTCACTCCTATGCGAAGTAAGGTCTATCGTGCCAAATAATCTCCCCTCCTCACCATGGAGGTCAGGCCCAATTCCCATTTCTCCCCTGTGTGAAGTTTACTTTTGTTCTCCAGCTCATAGGCATTTATTCACCAGCTTCCTACACCTTCCCATGGAGCCAAGGGGCACATTGCTCCTTGTCACTGGTCAGCTTTATGAAGTTCCTGCCTTCTTCCACTCTTACCAAATGTGGGCTTGGTGTAGCCCTGCACGAGTGACACGATGTTGCAGCTGGGTTGTGGGTATATGGCTGATCTCAACTGTCCTGTGCTCCAGCCATAGGACAGAATCTTTTCCTTCACCAGTGGTTGAAACAGGTCATTAAAACCTGCCACCCCTTTAATTCACAGCACGACATTGCTTTATTTCTACTTTGGTGCCCAAAGAACATTAGCAACAGAAAGTGAAAGGGTGAAATGAATAGAAAATCATTCCATTGCACACCAGGCAGTGTTGACATACGACAGCAGGGAAGATAAGAAAAGACTGAACACGCTGGGCAAGTCATAACTAATGCTTCCTTGTCCCTCTACAACACCAGCTTGAAATTTTGTGTAATAGACGGCAACTACTGAAGACCTTGCAAGGTGGACAGATGAGTATACTGGTTAGAACTTGGGTACATGAGTAAGCCAGCAGGAAAGGTACTGGGTTTTGTCCAGCCTTGTGCATACTTTTTGTCTTCACCAGAGAGGTCACGGGGGCACAGATGATTAGCCATAAGGCAGATCTAGTCTCTGGCCAAAGGTCTGGGAATAAGATACCTCAAAGTGACAGAAGTCTAATTGCATCTGCTTGTTTGAGGCAAGATTTGTCAGCATTTTCCCCAAATCTTAAAGAGCATAGCAACAGCAGGTTTGTGGAAAGAGTTTTCTTTCCCTCTGCTGTAGGAATGAGGGGCTGCCTCCTGCCTAGAGCCTGTGGGAAAACTGGTTTCCTCCACACTCCCTCCAACTCCTATGTGAAGGCTGGAGCTGACCGAGTGCGTCTTGTCCTTCTATACTGTGTTACTTTATGTGTTGCTGTGACAAAATGCCCGACATCCACAATTTGTGGAAACATTTATTTAGCTCAGTTTCAGAAGGTCTCTCGCGCACACAGTCCGTTCATGAGGCAGCTGGCAACAGTGGAGGTACATGGCAGAAACAGAGGTACATGGCAGAGACAGAGGCTGGAGAGCTGCTCACCCCATCCCAGAGAGAAGCCAGGTGAGTCTGAAGACTCGGGAAAGCCACTACGGCTTTCCCAGGAAGAAGCCGCAACATGTTTCTTATTTCAAGCCTGAGCCCCACACCCAACGTGGGTGCCCCTCCCCCACTTTCTGGCCCTGGAATAAAGAGCATACACCTGAAAGCTATTCTGGAGCCTTTCCCAGTGGCAACAATTTGGTACAATCCAGTTTGAATTCCAAGTCTTATCCCTTCCAGCCAAGCTCTGCCTCCCAACATCACATAGTTTCCAATACATAAGGCTTTTGGGGGACACTCAAGATCCAAACCACAGTATATACGTTGGTTGCTAGAGTCTCGTCATATGGAGCAGAGCAGAACTGTGTTACAGGAACTTTGTGAAGAATGCATCACACTTATGTGTTTAGCATCAAATGTCCATTTAAACATGTTGACTTCATGCTAAAAAGGGAAGATTTCAGAAGGAAGCCACCTTAGAAGCCCAAGATGCACTTAAAGATTACATCAAGCACTCGAGACATTTCAGCTTGAATAAGAGTTCAGAGATAGAACACTGAAAAGGTAGAGATCAAATGATTAAAAGTTACTCCAAAGAACACAAAGTGAACACTTCCGGAACATATGGAAAACATTATTTCTCAAAAGGAGCCAAATCAATATTTTAGAACTCACAGGATGGAAACAGTATGTGTGTGGGAAGTTAATGAACTAAGATCTATTAACAGAAATAAGGTCTGCAGAGGACAAATAGATGAACAGAACCAAGCTAGTCTGTGCCAGAAGGACCCACTTTCAGGTTGCTTTTATGGTTTCCTTATCTTCATAGTAGGTAGGAATTTGGGCTAGCCTTGAGAGTATAAATTCTGTCCTCATTTACACGTTGAGCGCGTCTCCAAGAAATATTTATGGAGTTAAGTCAGCTAGAGGTGGGCCCCCTCAGGTTGCTCAAATGCTCTCTGCTAAGGGGACCCAGGTCTCTTTCTAGCACATGACTGTCATCCACTCTGAGGGCGAGCACAGCCGACAGAACAGCCACGTCTTTAGAGGTACTGGGTCCAGGACATTTCCATTCCCACTGTTTGCAGTCTTGATCATAGACACATCTCAATGTTTTCTTACTTACAGAGCTGCAGGCTTTGAGGGGTTAAGAACTCTGACCCTCAGAGGAAGACCACGGCTAGCAGGTCTGGACATATGTATGCTCAGGTTGGGGCAGAGCACTGTACTGTCTCCACTGAGTATGAGGCTATTCCTGCTGACACAAAAAGCCCAAAACCCTGGCTTTACTGTACCAGATGGCAAAGCAGGATCTCAGAAGGGTGTCCCAGAGTCAATGCTGTGTACAGGGATCTGCTCGACCTCAGCATAGCCTTACTGGAATGAGGGGCAAGGGGCTGCATTTTGTTCCACCTAACAGAGGTATTGCCGAGTAGGCCACGTGAGAGCTAGGAGGTAAAGGGGCACCCAACACACTTTACTGAATGTGGTAATTAAGTCGGAGTGTCAGCTTAATCAGCTTTGGGATTGGTAGCACATGCTTTTGGCTGTCATGGAGGAGTGATTTCGGGTACCATACATGGGTCCAGGCCACTTTCTGGCTGGCACTTGCTGGGCCCCAGCCCTGCTTCTTGACCTTCGTGGACTAAGCAGCTCTGCTCCACCGTGTCCTTCAGCCAGACGGAATCTTCTAGATCATGGGCCAAATTAAACCTGTCCACTTTCAAATTGTGTGGAGGTTTAAGGCAGCTGGATATTGTATCCCAGCAAAGCACCTTCATATGCCAAGTTGCACACTGGGTGACAAGTCTGCTTCATGGACAGTATGCAACATGGGCTTCATCAGTGAACATGGCAGTGGTTACAGTAGAAAACAGTTTCTGTGTAGGTCCCTGGGGACTCCATTGGATGGTAACTCCAGATTTCAGGAGCCAGGAGGAGTGCAGTAGCTACTTGTGCCTCAAGTATTCCACATCAGAGCCTTAAGTACCTTCAAATGGGGCACCACAGGGAAATTGAGTTGACACCTTACATGCTGTGCAGTTCTGAGTGACCTCAAAAGGTTACAGAATTGGAGGTCACTAATTGCTTTGTCCAGATCACAATTTGTACTTGGTAGGAATGAGAAGCTACCCAGACCCCAAGACAACATGGAAGACTATAGTGGTTTGGATTGGGAGCGATCCCCCAATACCTCATGTTCCTATATGGATACTGTGTAGGGTTGGGAGGTGGGTCTGGCTGGAAGGGGCATAGGCTTAGGGCTTGACCTGGAGGGGTGAATACTGGTTCTGCCCTTCTTCCTTCCAAGTCTCTCTCTTCCACCATACTGTGAGGGTCTCTGCCACTGGAGCTCTGGCTCTGCTCCCACTCCAGCCCTGCCACATATTTTCACCATTTTCCAGCTGCCCACCTATGAATGGACTGAGATCGTCTGAAACTATAAGGCAAAATAAATCTTTCCTAAGTTATGGATGTCAGGTAATGAGTCACAGTGATGAAAAAGAAATTGGTACCGAGAGAGAAATGGGGTTGTCGCTGTGTTTTACTTGACCATGTGTTTGGGTAGCCTTTTGAACTGGTTTGTGGGAGGAATTTGGAAAGGCCTGAGGGTGCCCGCTTGAGAACCCTTGGAGTACTCCGAGCTGAGCTCGATGGGAAATTGCTGTCGGAGCTCAGAAGATCAGAGTGCTAACAGAAGTGTGGGTTGGAAAGGCCAGGCTCAAGAAGTTTCAGACGTGAAGGAGGACTGTATCAAGCAAGGGGCCTAAAATCCATGTGTGCTATATGAGCTGGCAGAAAGTTTGTTGGAATTGTGCCCTTCCTTCTCCAGAGACTTTGCCTGAAACTGAGGTGATGGACTGCTTACTCTGGTGGAGGAAATGAAGGCAGAAGAATGTTCAAATTGTTCCATGGCTCTTCGTGGCTTTTAGCCAAATCCATGGTGAAAGACAGAATAAAATGGCAGAGAAAAGTGATTATCAAAGGCTTGCAGTGCCAGACAGAGATGACCTGCAGTGTAGGGCCAAAGAGCACAGAAGTTTAAAGAAATTAGCATTAAAAAAGCAGTATCAAGACTATAGGAAAGATAGCTGGAGAGTATTTCCAAAGTCAACAAGACCCCTCTGTTCACAAGCTCAGGGGTGGAGAGGCAAGACTTTGAGAAGTGTACCACAGGGCCAAAAGAAAAAGATGTCTTTTAGAGTTCAGCAGCCTGGAGATTTACCCTGTAAGAACTCGGAGACTTCAACAGCATTTGTCCAAGGAGGCTAGGTTGCTGCTCAAGCCAGTGGCAGACCTTGGCGACATTCACATGACTCTGGCTTTAAAGGCTTGCAGAATGCTGAAAGTTACGGGTTCATGGAGGCTTCCCCTCAGATTTCAGAGGAAGGCCTTGGAGGGCAGGCAGTGCACCCCGGGAGGGCAACACGTGAAGTTGTAAAGGAGAAGCCAAAGGTGCAGTGGAGAGCCCACGAATTTGGAGAAGCCAGGAGCATGGTCATCCAGTAGGGAATGCTGCTGGCTGTGAGTGGATTCAGCCTGAAGGAGAAGATGGAGATTGCAGGCTGTGATGCTGTAGGGTGGGGCCACCCATGCCCTTTGGAACGCACATCTTTCCAGGCACTGGACTTGGGACTATAGGATTTAACCCTTGTCCTGCTGGGTTTAGGAATTATTTTGGTCCTATTGCCTTTTATCCTATTCCTCCCATTTAGACTGGGTGCATTTCTGACCTTGAAGCTGGCTAGCACCTTATTTGTAGCCTGTGCAAAGACTGAAATTAGACACACTTGCCCAGGTGATGATTGCCTGAGAGTGTGAAGCTGGAACTCTTGCTCCCAGAACTGTCTGTGGGCTATGTCCAAGGTACAGTTGGTATGACCACCCCTTCTACCTCCACACCTTGGGTCTGGTACGGAAGTGGCCTTCGATATAGTAATGCCTTTTTCTTCCTTAACTGAGACCTCTGGAATATTCCTATTGTCCCGAGTTCATTCAGGTTGAAGATTCCTGTAATATATAATCTTACAGGTACTAAAGAAATAGCTAGGCAAATCCTACCTATCCAGCCTCTGTTGGTGTCTTGAGACTGATTATCTAAATGCAGTTTCATGATATTAAGTGCCATCTATTAATATCTGGCTTGAATTGGACCCTCTGTACATGGGGAACGAGTGCCTGGTTGATTTGTGCACAGCCACTAGGATGTAGGAAACTAGAGGTCAGCCAGGAGGAGGACTCGAAGGGCTTACTGCTACACATGTATATATTTTTCTGGGTGCAGGAGACCACCACCGATGTCCCTCAAGCAGTGGGAGGCCCATAGAGGAGCTTATCTGAGTGACTCTGTTCTGGCCCACGGGTAGCTTGACAGTACGTGTGAACACTGGTTCTGTGGCTTTAACAGTTCAGGCAGCATTAGATCACTGTCTGTGGCCCACTTGCCATTTTGTTCCTCCCCAGAACTAAACTTTATTCAGACAAAATGCCAGGTGCCTTCCCATTAGAAGTGCAGCTGCAGGTGTGTCAACTTGGCTTTAGAAACAACTAGAGGGGACACCTCTGTTTTGGTAAGGACTCTTCTATACTTAGATTGGCGACACAGATTCCCAGCCTCAGGTTTTCCTGGGCCTCTAATGTTGAAAATCTTACCCACCTCGCAGCCTGTCAGTTCCCTCTGTCCCTCATGCCAGGGCCAGTCTCCCCCTCCAAGATGGAAGCCCTTCAGGTCAACTGACCGTCTCACTTAACTCAGCCAGTCCAGACTGGTTGTCAATGCCTTCTGGTTATGAGATTCTACACTCCTAGTCCCCTGTTGAATCTTGTTATGTACTCAAATGTATTTCTGCAAGTCAGTATCTAATCAATTCCAAGACAATCAGGTTGTCAGCCCTAAAGACAGTGTAGAAATACTGAACAATCCTTTGACCTTGCCAAAGGGCACCAAGGAATTTGAGAGGCAAAGCATCCTGGGTAGGGTGCCAGATAAATTCCAATAGATAAACCCTAGAGGTGTCCAGAGGTTCAAAGGCCAGTTATATACACCACTGGCCCCAATGGAGACTTCTCAACCAGTCTAGCAGGACAGGGGATGGTTGAGATCAATTTCCCCAGTAATCTGAGTTCTGTTACATTTGATGCTAGTTTAAAACCCGGGCCCAATGTTTGGACCCAGATTTCTATCTCCAAGGGAATGCTAGGCTCTGGTCAATTTCTTTGGCTCCAGTGTCAACTGTTTCCCTCTGGAGTTAAGGATGTTGGGGGGTTGGTACTTAACAGGACTTAATAGGTAAGAATGTAAGAACACAGGAGCCTCAAAAGGACAATGGAATATATGTGACCTGAGTATGTTAACTTTGAAGAAAGTCACCTAGCAGCTTAGTAAAGACCAGTTCTGGGTGGATCTGTGGAGATGCAGGCCAGCAAATTGAGGAGTGACAATCTGGTGGCTTTGGGGTAGCACCAACCAATAGGCTTACAGCCTGGATGGAATAAAAAAAGGGGAAGAGTAGTGAGCTTATGCCATTTTCTAATGATCTCTAGTTTGCTTGAGCTGTTGTGTGTAGACATTGGTCTCCAGTTGGTTCACTTGAGACACCAGTGACTCTCCAGTGATCCTGTAGGTCTTTGATCTGGCACTGGTACCCTTGATCTCTTGTTCTGTAGTTTCCATCTTTTTGGGCTGAACAGCTACCAGATCCTCTAGCTGTCCAGCGTGCAGACAGCCATCGGGGGACTTCCCCATCTCAGATCCCATTAGCTGCCTGTGAAATCCCCTATGAAAATCACACACGTATTTACTATCAATTTCATTCTTCAGCTAACTCAAGGACCCTGAGGCAGCTCCGGTTAGATACTGTTATAAGCACCATCTTTTCTTGAAAAAACACTTACATTCCTACCAAGTAGGATGAGAAACTTGAGAGTCAAAGTTTAGATCAACAGGATAATGTGTAACAAAAACCACCAGGTAAACAGAAGAGTTAGGTCAGACACACTTCATAAGAGCAGGGCTGTCAGACACACGTCTATTCATAGAGAAACCCAGGCTTTATCAGCCTCAGGAAATCCAAAGTGAGAAGAGGAGCAGCAATCAACATGATGAGACTATTTTCGGAATGTTGCAGTGATGGAAACAGGGAATCCAGAGGGAAAAGGCTAGAACACCTGGCTTTGATCCCTATTGCCTTGACTCAGGAGGGTTCCCACCTGAAGCATGTTAGTGGATTGAAGAGAACATTTGTTAAGTCCAGAAGATTAATATTGCTCAATTTCTGATGTGAGAAACCTAAAAAGTGGGTGAGATGTTAAAAAGTGGGTGAGATGTTAAAGAGAGTTATGTGTAGAGGGAGAATGAAGGAGGGGGTGAAAGGGGAAAATGTGAAATTGATGGGGTATATGAACATTTCTCCAAGGTCAATGTAACTGTTGTTGTGCATTGCAAATACTAATGAAAAAAGTTGGAGAAACGAAGTCCCATACACCTGTGGTGCTTTCTCATTGCCTTGGTAATACACATGTTGCAATGGGTCTTACTGTAGTAACATTCACCACAAATTTTGACCACCCCATAGCACCAAAGCCAGTGAGTACACATTAGAGATAGTTCTTGGAGCAGCAAGCTTGATTGGGAGCACCTAGCACACACAGGAGCAGCCCGAGTAAGGGGTGAAATCTCATGCTTCTTGCTGTTCCCTCCTGGTGACAATCCTAGAAAAGTTCAGAGTTCTGCTCAGTACTGTCACGTAGGACACAGTTGGATATATATATGCTGCTGAGCACAGTGGCCGGCCTCCCCTATGGGAACCTGGGGCTTGTCTGAAGAGCAGCCCCTTCCCAGGACCTGCCCAGTAGGTTTGACTGGTGCCAGTGAGCCTGGAGCCAGGTCTCAGGTCTTGTCTTTGCCAGTGGGTACACCGTTCTTGAGTTCATCTTTGTAACCAAGTTCACCTCAATTCTAGGTTCTCATCCTTATGACCAAACTGACCTCAACAGAGGGGTCTGAAGTCAATTGTTATTGTAAGCACTAAGTCAGGAAAGCAGCCAGCTTCTAGATATTCAAGATGAACTAGAGCACATTTGTGTAAGATGACATCTAGATAGACCTCCACACCTAGGAGAGTCCTTTCGTAGGAAGTGCAAGGTACTGCACAGGGTAGGTCTGCCTTGTGTACCTGGAAGCCAGTGCCATGATACAGCTTTGCAGGAAAGCTTTCATAAAAGGTAACTGACAATCTTCATGATCCTCCTGTGAAGATTTTAAGAGCTCTGGGGGGTTCTGGGTCTGATCACATCTTGGGTCTTTGTTGGGTGCAGTTCCATCTTTGTCGGGTGCGGTTCCATCTTTCAAGAGTTTTGCTGGTTTAGTCCTGTGTAACTTTGTGGTTAGCAACCTTTGCTCTTGATTTTTTATTGGCTGTAGCACTCAATCCTAGATCCAAGTTCTCATTGCTTTAGTAATTTTGGTTCAATCCACTCTGCAGTCATCTTTTGGCTAGACCTTAAGGCTCCTATAAAGACATGTTCTATATAAACCATCTGTACCATACTCGATCATGGAGAAATTAATACAGGGAAAGAGCCGCTTTCCTTTCAGGCTTGAGCATTTTAGGTGGAGTAGGTGGTCTGGGGCTCAGTAGAGCCCGAGAGGACGCTTGAGGGTGCTTAGAGTACATGAGATCAGGACATTCCTGCTTGTTAGAAGCAATTTTTAATCATGATTCCATCTTTTCATAGGTCCCTGGACACAGAGCCACTCTTTGGGTGATACGTTCTTGACAGTGGCTTTCAGGGCCTTGAAATGCTTCTGATATGTAAGGCACACAGCTGTTTACAGTTGTCTTTTTAGTAAATGCCTGGAAGGACATTGGCCTGTTAAAGAGGCTCAGTTTCAGATACAGGATACATGACCTGATGGTTGAGCACTAGGTAACAGCCCATCTTTCAGAATTTTATACATTTAGAGTCAAGTCATCTAGGAGAGAGAACTTTGCCCATCTAATTTTATGATGTCAAGATGTCTTGGGTATAGTATTAGTTATATGGGTAATTTGCAAAGATCAAACTACAAGGTCACATAGGAATGTTAGAAGGCCTCTTCCTTCTGATCACTGTCATAAGAATTTCAAACTTCTCAGCGACTAATCCATAAATATACTGCCATAGTGTTCATGTTGGCTAACATTTCACATGAATACTGTAAGACCCTGCGGATTCCCAGAACACAGTTCAACTAAAGCCACCTATGCTTCTAAGGGGATCAAATGATCCTACTGCCAACCATGGAGGGATCATTTGAATATATAGCAGATCTGTTTTTCCTGTTGAATATATTCCTCCTTGGGCCTTGAAGCTGTAGTAGAGTGTTCATGAGGAGAAACTTCAGGCCCATAGAAATGAGGAGGGGCTGCACACCGAGGGAAAATTTTTTTCAATCAGGCCTCATATTTGAGTATTAAGCTACTGAACACTGACTCAGTGTACACCAAGAAATTCAGTAAGCAGGAGCACAGGGGTCCCCTTCGTGATTACTGGGTACAGATTCTGCAGGGTGGCCCATGTGTGGAACAGTGCCCACTATTTTCACAGCAGCCTGACTTGTTCTACCCCTTGTTTGTGGTCCTTGGCAGTCCCCACGAGACATTGTTCTGTGAAGTTCAAGTTCCCAGAACCTCCTGGGTTGAAAAGATTCAGACCAAGATGTTTGTCAGGAGTGAGTTCTTCGACATAAGAGGGACTTTTCCCATCAGCTGAAAGCTATTGAGACAGGGTCAACCTGGGGCAACATTGAGTTAGTTGTGCAGAGAATCCCTGTGCTGCTCTGCAATTAGCCTCACGATGGTGAGGTTCCAGGAAGAGCTGGAACTTGGGGCGTGCCTCAGTTTTGAAGGCTCTGAGCTGGCTCTTGTTCTGGTACAGTGGCTTAGTTCTGTTCTTCATGGTTTGGATTTTCATGGTCAGTTGACATCATGCCAGATGTGATTGAGATGTACAGTGATTGCCTAGATGAAAGTTATAGCAAGACTTATTTCCATGATCCTCAGTTCTCTCTCCCCCTTCAAGCATCCCACCATTCTTGCCACTATTGAAGCAGTTCTGAAGTCCCTTTTCATATCTAACACATGCAAATGTGATGGTAGGAAGTGGAGATGTTTTATGAAAAGGGAAAAGGGGCGTGGGGAAGGACAGGGTGAGGGGAAAAGAAAAATGATCAAGATGTGAGACTGGGTACTCAAGTTAAATGTAATTATGCACCACAAGTGCTAATCAGGTGGTGATAAATATGGTGAATGCCGCTGCCAAACACCAAGGCAGGTGTGACTGTTACAGGGATTAGGAAACGCACCCAAGGTGAGCTTATAGGTGCATGAGTGACTTGTGCCAGTGAATGAGGGGGAAGAACACCCACCCCGGCTGTGGGAGGCCCAGCTGGTAGCTCAAGCTATACAAAAGGAAGATTGTTATAGTGGGAAACTGGCCATCCTGATCGTCTATGGACATTGACTTGCTACACTTGCTACACATCAACTTGCTACTTGTCTCAGTTCTTCAGACTTGCTGCAGTCTTTGCCATTTTTTTTTTTTTTTTGAACCACCAAGATCCGCAGCAGACTCACACCGGCTGCCTTATAGTCCTGGACAGGGGTCGACCTCGCTGCTGAGCAGCCACCAGGCTCTCCAGCTCTCACATGTGTGGGCCACCGTCTTGACGAGCTCTCCTCAGACTTGTAAGCCCTCCAAATGAAAATCCTCTTCTGTCAATTCTGCCGCTTATAGAACCCTACACAGAAGGCATACAAACATGTGTGTCCTCGTCCCTCTTGTTCACCCATCTGCCACCATTATGACTTCTGGCTCTCCCCAAAGTCAAAGTGACCAGTTCAAGTAGATGTTTTGAATGGATTTAGGATATCGAGGTGTCCGCAAAGTGCCAAGTAAAGACACTTATGAAGAGGACGTCTGGAGCAGCCTCAGGAAACGCCAAGAACAGTGGGCTGAGTATTGGGCACTAAGGGGAGTATTTTTAGTAAGGTTAATGGCACTTTCACTGTAATATAAAGATACCATGTTTTACCACACCTCAGTATCAGCACCCAAATAAAGCCTCTAAGCATGTTAAAAGTATTACAGAAAAAAATTGAGGCAGGGTCTTGCTCTGCAGCCCAGGCTGGCCTCAAGCACACGGCAATTCTCAGCCTCCCAAGTGCTGGGATTACAGGCATGTGCCACCATTCCCAACTTATGTAGTGCTAGAAGTTGAACCCAAGTTTCAGGTAAACTTCGGGGGAAACCAAGTTGGTGTCCATCTTCAAAACTGCCACGTTGCTAGGATGCCCCCCCCCCCCCAATCTGCTTCTGGAGACCATGTTTGCCCTTTGTTCACATTTTCCCTCGTTCTCTACTTGTGGACAAGGTATGCTAGCAAGCCTTGCAACCCAGGTAGATGACGGCCTCAAGCTGCCTGCAGCCACTGAGCACAGGACTGCTGCTGGGGGCAGGGAGAGAGCGACACACATGGGTCCATCGACAGACACCAGCTTGGACCCAACGGGCTGTTTGATCCAAACCTCGGTGACACACGGAAGCTCTAGAGAGGGATTACACAGTAGACCGGCTGGGGGTAAGGTTCTCTTATGGCCAAAGTCCTGATACATTCAGGGCTTGTTTAATCACCCGGGATCCAGGATATAGAAGGGGGAGAAGGTTCAAGAACACTGATGCAGCCTCCACCCCCAACTCACATCTCTGAACATCGACAGCTAGTTGCCATAGTAACCACTCTGCCCTCACCTGGCAAGTAAGTTAGCAACGTGTAAGAAGTCTGACTGGAAGTGTTGTTCATGTTGCCAACACCTTACATATTTTGTTATCTGAACACGTTACTTAGGATAGAGTAGATAATTCAGTCATTCCAAACAGTAATGGGAGATGCTATGGGAGCCACAGAAGGCCCGAAATGAAAGCTGGGTTACTCAGCACTGTCAGACAGTGAGCAACGACAGTCCTCGTGCCAGTAGTGTAGCCGACACATCCTTTGTGAATGGGTGGAGTGTTTCCAGGAAGGAAACAACACGACAGGAAAATGTCCTTATGCCAGTTGTGGCATCCAGCCACATCAGGAGAACACTGACAGTGCCCAAGGTACCATCTGAACTCATCTTAACATTCTAATGTGAGCTGGCGTATACAACTGAGATGAGCAAATATGACTATTGTTTTTCATTTGCATTTCCCTAATATAGCTAAAGATGAATATTTTCTTATGAAGTCATTTATAGGAGAAATGAACTTCAGACTGCTAAGCAAAATTCAGATATTATTAAATTCAGATATTTAAATGTTGTGTGGTTTCTCTAGAAATGAACTTCAGACTGCTAAGCAAAATTCAGATATTATTAAATTCAGATATTTAAATGTTGTGTGGTTTCTCTTATGAAAAACCTAAGTATAAGTAAATGAATTGTTGTAAAGGTAGATCCTTGGAGATGAGAACGGGGGATGGGAGAGAACTGTCATCCACACCTATCAAAACAAGCATTATTCTGTGTTCTAAAATATATGCTAGAAGAGTAAAAATAGTAATATGCAATAGGCATAAATCTCAGAAAAAAGTGCAAAGCAAGGAGAACATTAAGTGGAGCCACAACATTAAGATGCAAACAGCTTTTCGTGTCTGTGCTGATTGGCTCTAACTTTGAGAGCCATGAATATATGCAGGTCGAGGGAGGCTTTGCTGGTGTGACTTCCCAATCTCCCAGGTTCCATAGGTGAGCTCACTAAACATTACCACAGTCTAACATTACTCTTAGTAAAGTGACATTGGAAAGGATAGATTCACAGACTGGGGAAATTTCTAAGCATTCCTAATTTGGCCACCTCAAATGTTGCTATCTCAACATTTGTTGGGGAGGGGAGTCTTTCTAGATGTGTTCTGGAGAATACGGCTGCAGATTGTGCTCTTTCAGAGGATGCACATCTTGGCCATGGCTTAACGTCCCGGCAGTGGTAGACTCCTGAGGCTCCAAGATCTGGCCATATGGCATGCAGGGAAGTTCATTGTGGAACTCTCTGGGTACCTCAACACGTGATGCACAGCAGCAGCTGCCTTGAGATTTAAGGCCTTATCTGTAGGTGAGCCAATACCAAGACTATACTTCTTGTCCCACTTACTTTCTGGTTGCTGCAACTCGATACCTTACATGCACAACTTTAGGGAGGAAAGACTTGTTTTAAAGTACAGTTTCAGAAAGTCATGTTCCATCCACAGGTGGGTAGCTGGAGCCAGGTTTTTACAACATGGAACAGTGACAAGACTGGAAGGGTGGGAACAGCACACGTCTCTCCAGGTCCAACCCAAGTATCTGCCCTTTCCAGCTAGGCCCTTTTGTAAAGGGGTACAGTATAAAAGACTGTCCTTTTAAGAGTGGCAAATGTACCTTATGCAGATACCTAGGGCAACATAATTCTTGCCAGTACTGGTGGACACAATCTGGGTGGGTAGAAGTACCCTCTATCATGACTGAAAAGGCAATAAAAGTAGCTCAATTTCTTAAGAATTATTCCCAGGTTTAGATTACTGACCTCTATTTTCGGAGTGATAACAAGCCATTTGTTTCTAAAAAGCATGCGAAAGTGAATTTGAGCAAAACATTACACAAATAGCTTGGAAACCATTCATCGTGGAGACTACAACCCATGGGGAAAACAAATGACCACCACCCTCTAAGAACACACTGGCAACTGGAAACTCATTTGCAGCAGGATGAGGTCTTACCCACTGTCCTGTTCTCAATTGGGTAGCAACCCGAAGTGAACTTAAATCCCTTTGAAAACTGTATATAGGAGACCTCGTCTAGCCACTATGACAGGTTCTCTACCTCATTTTCTACTTCAAAAGGTGAAGATTAAGCAGTATGTGCAATAGCTGGGCCAAATATTAACCAGTCTGCAGCAGATCGCTATTCTGAGGTTCTTGTATTCAACTGATGACCACCTCTTTCACCCTGAAGACATGGGTTTGCTGAAAACTTGAAAACCCCAAGGGCTTGATGAACAGCTGGTTAAAAAGTGGAAAGTCCTATGATCTGCTAGCCCAACACTCATTATTAAACTTGTGACGATAAAGCCCTGAACCCACCACTTGAGAATTACACAGGTTCTGATGGAGAAGACAGTACCAGGCCCTCTCCCTAGACCCTAGTTGGGCCTGTATAGCAGTAAAAGACATTAAGTATTAAAAAGACCAGCCAATAGGTAATTATGAAAAAAAAACTCGAGGAACTCACTTTTCAAGGTTGCGTAAACTAAGCTGGGAGTACTCCAATTGAAATGATGGACATTTTTAGGTAAAGTTAACCAGCCTGAGCCTCACCTGGCACATAAGACTGGGAAAGTTCCTTAGTAAACTCTTTGTATAGTTTCATCCAGAAACGCTGAGGGCAAAGCCCTTGGGACACCTTGAGGAGGAGCCATCATGTTAGGAACATAACTAACGCCACAAGGATGCTGGCTCTTCAACAAACCTTCAAAACATATTTACACTGATATTTTGCTCATACGCTAATATGCCAGCCTTAGGGAGGTGTAGATAAGGAACCTCATACACTGATAGCCTGTTTAAAGTGGACAGGTCACTGGAGACCATGTTTGACATGACTGAAATGGACAGGAGGACAGAGTATAAAAACAAACTCCAGAGGGTTCAATAGGAATGACAGCAGCCTCTGTCCTGCAGGACTGACTTTGCACCTCTCCACTGGTGCTGACCACTTTCCTGGACGTTCTCCAAGCTGGACCTCCGAGTTCTACCTTGGACTTGAGTCACGGAACCCTGGAACCCAGGCAAGACTCTCAAACTCTTCCGCCCCTCTTTGATGCATTGCGTTTCTGATATTGGTGTGATTGATAAATTTAGTGTGCACAATATTTGGAAAGATCAGATGACTACTGTCTTGATTCCAATGCCGTAAACATAAATGTGACCATAACTCAACGTTTAGTCACAGAGAGCCCATCATCTGGGAAGCACCTGGACAACGCCTATCTCCAGGAGCCGAGATGCTGATCCCTCTGCAGGGACACTGAGGGATTACATGTCATCTGTTACAGATTCCGTGCTCCTAGGGACTTTGTCACCCTGTAATACATGTGTACTTTGGCAGTGCACATTTTAAAGATACATTCCACACAGCTTGAGTTTTTAGACTGATTCATCAGGATTTTTGCTACAACAGCTGAAGACGGGCTACTGGTTCTCATATCTGGGGACCCTCTCACATCCAGTCTGTAGCTCAGTACCATGATAATAATCTATAATCCCCGTTTTCCTGCATCAAGTGAAACTTGCACATCTAGACTGCATACTAGCACTAAGGTGCAGTCAGCCCCACGTCTGGACTGACACCTGTAGCTTTATACTAGTGCCATCTAGCACTTTCCAAAACACACAGCTTATTTCTCAAATCAGAAATATAAAAAAGCATTCCCCAAACCCAAGGCCATCTCCAATCCAGAGGCTGGAGCCTGACTCTCCCAACAGCCTGTTCTTAACCACAGTCAGCATCATTAGATCAAGACGGGGCAGGATCTGGTTAATGCCATACTAAGGTTACTCATCTTGCCAAATGGAGCTTAAGTCAGACAGGAGGACCCCCAAAGCCCAAAGTTCAGCCTCTTCCCCGTGGCTTCACACTCAGCTGCCAATTGTCTCCCTACATGCAAGTCAGAAGAATCGGGAAGCACCTATCTGGAGACCTCTCTGTGCACCCTCGACCTTGGGCAGGGCTCCTTCCTCTCGGAGCTGGCCCCTAGATGGGCAGCTCCCACCCGATGGTAGACTGGTCACACTTTCCATCACATGCACCTTACCCCTTTGGCTAGGGCCAGCACTTGCCTCAGAAACGCTTGTTCTAAGCTTCAGGGATTTTAACCTTGCATTCAACATGAGCCTTTTGTAAGTGGAATCCTATTAGCCGCTAGGGTGGAGCCAAGCCTGGAATCACCAACTATGAAGAACCCAACTCTAAAGGGTCCCTAAGTGTCTTAGAATGTTCTTCCAATATGTTAAGCATCCAGACCAGCTGTGGGCTACAGGCACTTCAGGTCAATTCAGAGCCAGGGAGATCTGAAAGTAATTTCAGCCAAAGTTGTTTATTCTTGGAGTAACTTCAATTTGGTTTCTAGTTTTAGGTCAGCAAAACCTTTCAAGCAGCAGCACGTTTAGATTTTTTGATCCCTTGAGACCTGAGATGTGGTTTAAATCGCAAGCCACTGTCGACCCTTTAAATGACATAGTTCAGGAGGGAGAGACTGGACTGTGCCATTCTTTCAAGTTATATATGCACACATGTGAAGTGCATTGTCCCAAGCCTTCAGCAGACTTTGAAAAGTATCTGTATCTAACAGAAGACCCAATATTCAAAATTTTAATAATTTCTGTTAACTTACACCCCATGGAGTCCCCTCAGTGGGGAGGGGACAGACATGAAGGGTTCACATCTTGGAGATGGGAGTTAGCATTTGCTTCTCTCCATCCGACCCAGCAGCCAGCCTCTGAGCAACCACAAGTTTCATCTGAGGGGTAAGGCATCCTCTGGGAGTTTAGCACCCCTCAATTCAAATACCAGGGCCACCTTAGACCACCAACTCCTTGCAGGGTGGTACTCAGGTGTCTGACACCAATCAGAACATTTCACCAGGGGGGCCAATCTCCCACCCGCACACCACCTGACGAGCAAGTGGTCCCTGTGCACCACACCACACATACAGCGTGGGGCAGTGGCAAGGGTAGGGCATGTGGGGTGACCAAGAACGATTGAGGTTATAGACACTGACAACTCCCTCCATGGTCCTCCGTACTGCTGTAACCCACACTGCTGGAAGTAATTTCGGGAGGAAAACACGTGGCAATGCTAACACCAAGTTAAAGTGATGCTTCTCGCTTCAGAGAGTTCATTATACCATCACTAGATTCAGCTGAGAGGGCGCACCACCACCCACCGACTCGGCCCTCACACATTGTGTGGTAATGGCTGCCTGAAAAACCCTGGCGATAGTTTCTGAACAGAGACAAGGGAAGTCAAGCCAGTGCAGACTGGAGTCAGAGCAGTGTCAGGCTGTGACCAGCATGGGGTGACTTAGTGGCTTCCTCTATGCACGAGTTAGATAACTACAGCCTAGTGCAGAAGGCACATCAGATTCACTCATCTTTCTGGCAGTAGAGCAAAAACTGAGATACTTTGCTAACTTATGCTATGGGACACAGAGGCCTTTCTAGATCCTGCGCCTCATTCTCCGAGGAGCACTGACATCACACAGTGGCTAGAGCAAGAGGCACCTGCTAGCTGGCTACAGCAGCACTTGGGGGGGGGGGGGCAATGCCAACAGTCAAGTTAGCGACTCCTTGCCAGCTGGATGCCTGCTCTAGCACCCGCAGAGACCTGCCCAGCTGGCGCCTTCCTAAATTAGGCTCAGAGTGGTGACTGATCTGAGAAGGCCGATCAGGTGAACTGCTTTTGTTTTTCAGGTGAGAGCACCTGAGCATCTGCGTGGGTAAGGACACCCTGGTTTCCAAAGTGAGGAAAAGCCATGCTGTGCTAGGTGGCTCGGCTTATGTGGTTCCTAGCATAGGAAGTAGGATTCAGGACACAGACCTCAAGGTGTCCGAGATCTTTTACCAGACACCACTTAAGATTGCTTTGAGAAAAATCTCACGTTCCACACCCCCCCCCCCCCCCTTGCAGTAGGAGAAAACTGCTCTGCTGACCTTGTAGGTAAGAGAATGAAACCCGGAGTGTGAGAACTTGTCCTCTAAGAACTGGGACATCAGAGTCACTTCTTGGTGACACAGAATGAGAGAAGCATGCAAGTTGACAAGGACACCTAGCCCCCACTGAGTAAGAGTCTGGTATTCTGCTATGCACCAATCACCAAGGAAGCCTGGCCTCTAGAAAGCCTGTGGCTCACTCCAAACTCTGTAGCTAACACTTGCCATCCCCTGGCCCTGTAGCATGGCAGGTGGCAGCCAGCAGCACTGTTGCTGCTTGGATCTGGCGAGACCTGTTCCTCAGGGCTTCCTCAAGGCCCCTGATGCCAGAATACCCAGGCTGATTAAGTATTTAGAAGCCCCCATGCCCGGCTTGGAGCCCAATTTTATCTTTGGCTGTCTGAAGAAATTAGCATTTTGAGTTTTGGGCAAAGCCTGAGGCAGGGTTTTTGCATATCCCGTTTCTGCTTTTATCCTGAGCCTGTGTGGGTCAAATCCTTTATCTGCCTGCTTAGGGAACGGGACAAGGTGTCTGTCATGCAACCAGTGAGAGTTTTTGAAGGATTAAGTGTGGAGAAGACTGTGGGGCACAGTAACTGCCAGCCCCAGGAGGAGGAGCATTCCAAGAAAAGTGTTGTCCCACAAAGCCCAGGGTCCCCAATAAGCCTCCAAAACCCATCACTTTCCCTATGCCCTCGCAATGCTGTTGGACTCCAGCCTTAGTGACTGGTGATCCTGAGACCCACCACTCCACCCCACCCTTCCCAGCTTCAGCCCTGCCTACAGTTCTCAGGGTGAGCATTTGGAGTAGCTAGAGCAGACCCTCTCCCCTGGTCTCCCCGAGGTGAGGTCCTCAGGTGCCCAGGCAGCTCCTTCCTAGCCTGCTCCTTTGGGTAGAGAAGACTAAGCTGCAGCTGGCTCCCTGAACTAAGCCCATTTTCCTCAATTTTTTTTTCTTATCGTAGGAAAGAGAAAGGACTTGCAACTAAGGAAAGTCATTTGTGGGAAACAAGCCCCTGAAGTGTCAGGACAGTTCATCTCAGGCAAAACAGACTAGGAAAGGCCTTCTTCGAGAGACAGAAAGGAAACAGAGAAAGAGGTAAGTGTTCAAGCTTAAAATATAAGCTAGCCCCAACTTGACCCAGCAGCCTACATGGCCCCCCACCCCGACACCCAAGCCTGGCCTAGCAGAGGCCATGGCAGCCAGGCCCTGACAGGGTGCAGCCTCCAGCTCAAGCTGGCTGGGAGTACAGGAGCACCTCCTCCTTTTATTCTCTTTCCATCCCATTGGCTGGAACTCCAACCACCTGGCCTGCAACCTCTCCCTCCCACCCACCATCATCATCCCCAGCTTAGGAGGGGCGGGCGAGGGCGTGCTGCAAGGGGCGAGGGGCGAGGAAGGAGGAGGGCGGAGGCTTGCAAACAGTTCTCCCAGGTTCAGCAGTTAACACCAATCAAGAAAGAAAACTCATTCACGGGACGTTTGTGCCAGCCATTAAGGGGAGCTTGTGGGGAGGGTCGCTGCCTGGAGGAAGCTGAGGATTCACGTAGGGTGACTGCCTCGCCCTACTCCCCCCAGACAGGCCAGCATTGGGCTCTTCTGCAGACACAGGCGAACCGGCAAGCCGGTCACTCCAGCAGAGGAGGACAGGGGATCGCCCCAAGGGATGCCGTGGCACGAGGGGTCTGGGCTGGCCTCCAGCAAGCAGGTGTAGCAGGCATTTTTGCAGCATTCAAACACTCTTGAGTTGTTCTAACCTTTTTAGCATTAAAAATTACCTTCTACACATTCCAGCTCAGCCCATTTAAAGATAAGCTTTTCCTATTACTCTCTGTTTTAGTTTTAATTTGTTTTTGTAGGAAGGCTAAGGTTTTTTATTGAGATTCGTTGAATGAATACTTCTGGGCATTTATTATAAATAATCTCTGTACTTGTATCCATGGAGGTTATGATGTCTGATTATTTCCCATTTGAGGAGCTAAATGTCAGACTATTACTGTTAGGATTCTGTGGGCCGAATATAGATGGGCAGAGGTAGGTATTTGGAATATTAAGTACACAATAGGTGTGGGTTGGCTGATTTATTTATTTATTTATTTATTTTTTGCCCCCAGGACTGGAAATGCAGGGAGCTGGAGGAGTTGGAACCGTTTTTCTTTCGGGTGCCAGCTTCAAAGTGAAAGCATTTTGGATAGTGTTCCATTTGTAAAGTTTCCCTTCATCAAGACAGCCGTTGAGGACTTAGCTAACTTACTTCAAACTTAATTCATAAAGACATATGTTATCTTTTCTGGTGTAATTTACATGTAGCAATAGTGTGACAAATTTGTGCACTTTTATCAAAGTAACTTAATGAAATTCTAAATAAGGAGAACTTACTGGTGGTACATAACTATAATCCCAGCATTCTGGGAGGCTGGGGCAGGAAGATTGCAAGTTTGAACCGAGACTGAGCAATTTAGCAACTTAACAAGACCATATCTTAAAATAGAAAATGGAGGGGTATGCAGCTCAGTGTAAATATCACGGGCTCAATCCTCAGTACCATGTGCACAAAGCAGATTCCTAAGCACCCTAAATACCTTCACCTGTTTCTGAGAGACATTACAAGTCATCTCTTTGGCACAAAGATCCAGGTGGCTGGTTTTAAAGGTTGTATGGGAGGGGCTGGAGAAATGGCGTGGTGGTTAAAGTGCAAGCCTACCAAGGATGAGGCCCTGAGTCTGATTCCACAGCATCACATAAACCAGTGTGGTGGCTCATGCCTGTAATCCCAGCACTTGGAAGGCTAAGACGGGAGGATTTTCATGAGTTCAAGGACAGCCTGGGCCTAGTTAGACTAGATCCAGCCTGGACTGTAGAGCGAGACTGTCCCCCCAAAAAAGTTTGTGCAGATGCTACCTGATGGGTAGGAGGTTGAAGTACTCAACAGACATCAGTGCCACCTGTCAGCAGAGCTGCCGTGGGCCTGAGTTCCTCCTCCCTAGCTCTCTGCCTCAAATCCCCCAAGGGGACAACAGCTTGGTCAGCTCTGCTGTGAGGATGTCCTGACATCTGCCACGGAGTGAGATTTTCACCCCCATTTGCTAAGGCCTGTTAACAGTCTTAGAGGAGTCACTGGACTTAGAATAATAGGGGACTTAGGGGAAGGGAAAAGGGGAAGGAAAAGGGAAAGCGATTCAGATGTGGTATATATAGATACTAATTTCTCAAAATTAATGTAATTATTATGTATCACACTATACACCAATAAAAATAGGGTAAGTGATGACTGTGATTGTTTATGAACACTTGTATGCTCATCAAAATGGGCTCAGATTTGCAATTAATACAGAGGGAATTCGGTTCAACCACTTGCTGTAGACTTAAAACACCTCTGCCAGATCTCTATTATGCAGTCATTTAATCTAAGTTTGAATATTTCCCAGCTTCTCCTGGTTTGTGATTATCACTTCACAGCATGTGCACATCAAAGCATCCCCTTGCCTGTAGTAAATACATTCAATTTTTACCTGTCCTTTGCACGGCAATAAAGCTAGAGAAAACCAGAATGGGCTCCAACTCTGTCTTGTGACATACGACCTGGGGGAAGGGTCATGGGAGACCAGGCGATCCATCCACCTGACTCTATAGCCAATCAATCTGTTGATTTTCAAAATGTAAACACAAATGACACAAGTCAACAGTTTCTAGATGGTACAGATCACCTGAGTACTAGCGTTTTCCCCTGTTAGTCCTAATGTTTTTCAGCTGTCCTCCAACAACTTGAGCTTACTCTTTGCACAAGAGAGATTTTCTGCAGGCTTAATGCCTATGATCAAAGGATGAATGGGTGTCATGCCAGTCATCTCAGATCAGGGCATCTTGTCTTTAGACATTCCCTGCGTAAGAGAGCACGAGCACCTCTTGTGAATGGGGCAATGCTATTGCTACTGTGAATTGCAGCAAATGTAATAAACACAAATCTTATATTTGCAAAACTTATGTTTTAGTGAAGGCAGTAGATAATAAGCAAATGATATGTTTTCTTGCTTGACAGCTGGAGACAGGGCTTCAGAGATAAACAAAACAGATGGATGGGTGGACTTTGGGGATGTGTGTGGGGCACAATTTAAAACGAAGTGAAAGGTGACACCAAACTGATGCTGCAGGGTGTAAAGGACTAACTGCTCTGTCATTTTAGGGGAGAACTGTTTAGCCTGGTTGGGGGTGAGGACGGACACTGTCTGCTCCTTGGGTTGGCTTGTCTTTGGTTTGTTTCAGAAACAGCTAAGTAGCTAGCATTTCGTGGCAGTGGTGAGCAAAGGAATTAGGGAATGCGACAAGTGGGGAGGCTGGGAAATATTCAAACTTGGATTGAATGACCGCATAGTAGAGATTTTGCAGACGTGTTTTAAGCTGAGAGCAAGTGGTTGAACCGAATTCCCTCTGTATTATTTGCAAATCTGAGATGCTACAAATTCTAATCAGGCCAATAGGAGTGATGCTTTGTACTTGGTGGGAAGCTCAGTTATCCTCAAATTTCATTTCAAAGCATACGGTAGGGCATGTACTTTCTTCTAATTTGATTATATAAAAAGATCGCAAAAACAATTTCACTTATTTCACAGAATCAATTTCCACCATGCAGTTTTCTTGGCTTGTAGGCCGACCTCCCTCTCCTGGACAGCTCGTGTAACACAGAATCTCTAGCTCAGTAACCTTCATTCACACATGAGCCCCTCTCACATTCCATGCACACCTAGGAGAGGGTGATGGAGCCGTTCTGGGAATCAGGCATGGAAACGCAGACAACCATGTCTCATGAGGGACTCAAAATATACACTCACTTTCTGGGACAATTTGTTAATTCGTTAAAAAAAAGAAAAAGCATTTTGACTGGCAAGAAGGAATAAAGAAATGAAAAAGGAACTGAGCTTGGGAAAGTGGGGTGTGCCTGTAGGGGGAGCTAATTGAGAAGCTAAGGTGGGAGGGTTGCTTGAGCTTGCAAATTTGAGTCTAGCTTGAGTGACACAGTGAGATGCCATCTAGGAGAGAAAAACAGCAAGGGAGCTCCAAGGTTATGGCACATACACCCTAGCAAGCCCTCGTGAGGATTTCGGCTTTTCCTAGGAATTACATAGCCCAAGAAAGTTTTGAGCAGTGCAACCTGAGATATTTATAGAATATATGCTGCCTTCATGATTTCCAGTATGCACATGGCCCCAGAATCAACTCAATCTGGTGGGACTGGCTGTGTTGTCAGCATAAATGGATTAGATTGTGCACAGCTGATCAACAAGGCAGAGTTTTGAGTGTGTCTGTGGATGACTGGCACGTGGGCCAGCACACTTAGGGAAGAGGACCCACCCAGCATGAGGTGGCCCCAACCTGGGGACTTAGAGCATGAACTGAATGAAAGGGAAGGAAGAAGAAAGGGGCCTGCTTCTTGTGGAGGAGCTCCCATCTTTCCCAGAGTGGGTGGACATCAATCTGCCATGCCCATGGCATGGGCTGTTCCAGAGACTTTCCAGAGTCTCTTTGCTCTCAGATTGGCATTGCATCCTCGATGCTCTTATCCTGTGGTTTCCACATTCACATCTGAGATTCCTGGTTCCTCCAACTCTGCCATGGGTAGACAGCCATTTTAGAGTCTCCCTTTCTGATCTTGCAGACGGCTGCTTCGAACTTACCTCCTCTCACTCTGTAAGCTGACCTGATAGATGCCATTGCGTATACACCTGTTTCCTGTTAGTCTGTTTCTGTAGAGAACTCTAACTGATACACCTGAGAGTCTGTTGGAAGGGCTGTTCCCGGGCTTGACCCCAGGCCTAATGAGTCACCAGCAGCAAGCTATGTCCCAGCAAGTCCTCCAAGGAGGAGATAAATTCACAGGTTTCTCCTTTCAGTTTGATTTTCAGGTAAACAATGAGTAATTTTTTAGAATAATTATATCTCATGCAATATTGACTACCTACATTAAAATGATTCATTGTTGATTTGAAATTCAGATTGAATTGGGCACCCTGTGGCTTTTTCCTTGCTGGTTTGACAACCCTGCCTCCAGGCAATTCTGAGGCACACAGGCGTTGGAAACCCATAGTTCCAGAAGCTGACTTTGAGATGGCTGGCTCTGGTACTGTCCCTGCTAAGGTGACCACACCCAGATTCTGTCTGTGTGCATAGCTGATGGCTCTTAGCGCCCTTATGGACAACTGCCCACCGTTACATAGCATCACCACTGCTTCAGGCCTGTGCTGTAGGGGATTTACAAAAGCTAGACCTCCTGCCTGGAGGGCTGCCCACTTGCTGTGTGGCTTATCTTCACCCACCCATCCAGCTTAGAATTTCCCATCCTTGAGATTCCAGCTATGAGTCTGTGTAACTGGTCTAAGTCAGTTGTGTGGCATAGAAGTAAACAGCAAACCAGTAGTACTGAATCTGAGGTGTGGCCCTCCCCCAAACTCTTATGTCTGCGACAGGGCCTGTGTTGCTGAGGTCTTTAGTTAGGTCTGAAGGGTCCCCCAAAGCCTCATGTGTTTGGAAGGATTAGATTGTGGGAGATAACTGTATAAGTAGATTAACCCATTAATGATTTCATGCACTTTTAAGAGCTGAGTCCTGGTGGGAAGGAGGGATCACTGGGCGTGACCTGGAAGGGGTGGATCACTGTGGCATGACCTGGAAGGGTCTACCTCCCTCAGTAGCTCCATCCTTCTCTTTCATTCCTCTTTCTGTTGTGATGGGGTAAAAGTGTTTTCACTGGCTAGGCCTTCACTGATGCCCTTCCACCATTACCAGCCACCTATAAGTGGACTGAGACCTAAAACTGTGAGCTAAAAGTAACCTTCTCTCCCTTAAGCCGTGAGTGTTGGGTATTATGTGCCAGGAATCAAAAAGGGGCGAAGATATTTTCCTTCTAGAGGGCCTGCCGTGACTTGTATGCCAGCCCCCATCTTCTGTACCTTTGGGATGGGCTGTTGTTTGCAGGCCAGTGCCCTGCTCCCCAGCTGCTGCCACTGATGTCTGGCCCAGTGAGGACGCCACACCTAGATCTTCTGGCCCAGTGTGGACACCTCTGCAGAGAAATCTTTCTCAGGGGTGCCACATTGGCCTGATGAGATTTTGTAGGGGTGCACTAGGGTCTCTACCCATTTTCCCTTCTCTCTCCCTGTAGGCGTCAGGCCTAAGTGCACCTCCTTTCCCCTAAAAGAACCTAGTCACGCTCCTTTCCCTAAATCCCTCAGAGACATCTCCCCAGTAAATCTCTTTCATGCTTAATTTCTTTCTAGATCTGTTTCCTAGAGTACGTGGACTATCACGTCTCCGCGGGGAAAAGCACACTTTTCGTTGATTACAAACTGATGTTCACACTTTGAATACACTCATGTTAACTGTGCACAGGTCAAGATCCGGGGTCAGAGAAGTCCCCACGTTGCTTATGGTCTCTGCCCACCCAAGGTCACTCCTGTCCTGACACTTTGAAGCGTGGTTATGGTACCGAACCTGAGAAAGGAAAGTTAGAGGCTTCGGCCTTGCCTGAAAATAGATGCAAATACCTTCAAAAATCTTACCAGATTGAACCCAGCAAATGACCACTCGTATCCAATCATGAACCTGGACACGTGGTAATTCTGGAAGCTGCTTTTTCATTGTAAACAGGAGCTGAGAGCCTCACAGAGGGCCTCCAGGTGCTTTCTCATCATTGCTTCATTGGTTACTTTTACTTCCTGGCTTTCCAATCTACTCATCTGAAAACCCATGAATTTTAGGCTAGCTTCTTGATGTGTCAGCTTGGTCAGGCCAAGTTACAGTCACCAGTTACTCAGAAAAACATGACCCTAGATGGAACTCAGAATGACCTTGGTGGATGTCAAGTCCATGGTCAGCTGCTTTATTATGAGGAATTATTCCAAATGGGCCTGGATTATTCAGATGAAGGTCCTTCAGTGAGAATTGCTTTCTTTAGAGACAGCACTGTTTTCACTGACAACACACCTGTTGGTGTTTGTTGTCTCAGCTCAGCTGTTTGTGGTCTTCCCTTCCTATAGCCTGCCCTATCGTTTTCTAACTTGCCCACTCAGACCTGAGGATGGCAAGCCCAATCCCTTGGGATAAACCAGTGTGTCTTGTCTTCCATCTTGGTCTCTCTCTCTCTCTCTCTCTCTCTCTCTCTCGCTCTCGCTCTCGCTCTCGCTCTCGCTCTCTCTCTCTCTCCTCTCCCTCCTCTCCCTCCTCTCCCCACACATATATGTGTCCTGGTTCCGTTTCTCTGGCTGAACCTTGACTGATACAATCACCCCATTGCCAAGGCAATTCTACTTACAATTCTCAAAGTCTTTGGGTGATACTTTCATTTGAGACGAAGTTGTGCCTTCATTTCCTGGTTTAGCAGTGTGGTCCTGTGGAAACCACTAGGAACCTGAACATAGAGGCTCATGGCCCACCAGTTCTGTCAGATGAATGTACAGCCACGGGGGAGACATTTTCTGGGTCTTTGCTTACAGGTAGAATTGGAACGTTGGTACCTGTAATCCCAGAACTCTGGGAGGCTGAGGCAGGAGGATTGTAATTTTGAACCCAGTCTGAGCAATTTAGCAACTTAGAGCCTGTCTTGGGATCAAAAACAAAAACAGGCTGGTGATGCAGGGCCTTGCAAAGGCCCATGGGCTCGATTCCAAGACCACACACATGTACCTACACACAAAAAATTAGAATGTCGATGGCCCTGTTCTCCAGAAGGTCCCTACCACCAGACACTCCCAGGGGCCTTATGACATCTGCTGGAGCACGGTAGTAAACAGAAGGGCAAAGAGAGGTGCAATTTTGCAATTTGCTTAGTTAAAGATTTCTTTTTTGTTCAGTGACCCCTTCCATGTCCCTTTGAGCTTTTGGCTTTTTTG
>PVKB01003933.1:0-33360 GCA_004027205.1 Ctenodactylus gundi | reverse complement strand
AATTCTCTGAGCATGAAATCTGAGTATGAAATTTCAGTATCACTTTTCTTTGGAAATCAAAAAAGAGTGTACTGAGAAAACTGCTTTGCCTCATTATTTGAAAAATGAAGGATTAGAAGATGGATGTGTTTGTTCAGAAGAAAAATGAGGTTGGGTCTAGCATCTGTAATGTGTACCCTTGAAGAAATGGTGAAATTTGCAAGAGGAAGGAGTTACATACTCCTGGGGTTGCTGCTTGACAGGAGGCACAGAAGTTATTTATAGCTCATGCCAAGCCTAGGAAAAGCAGTGAGCCAGATTGGTGAGAAGCTCTGCAGGGACCGGGCACTTGGTTCTAGTATAACTCCAGTCCCCGGTTCTTACTGGGATGGACACCTTGACCTCTGACCTTGCTATCCAGGTCAGCCACACCACGGCACCTGACTCTCCATTCCAACAGTTATACCTTTTCCCTGCTGGCTCACATTTTCGTTGTCCAGGCCAAGAGAGGGCTGCCTTTTGCTAAAATAACCAGAAGTAATGGAGCAGGGAAATGCCAGCTGAGGCTGCAAAGGTATTATAGATAATTGGGTTTAGAGTCGGCCAGTATTTGTCTCATACCTATGGGCGCCTTTTCCTGGGGCTTTTAAATGCACTATCTCACAATAACTCAACAGTACAGGGTAAGGAGTAGTGCTCTTACTCAAATAAAATAGCCTGTGCCCCCTCCCCCAGAACCTGAGAGTATTACTTTGATGGGAAAAGGGTGTTGGGAGGTTTAGCTAAGTTAAGGCTCTTGGGATGAGACTGTCCTAGATGACTGGTTTAGGGGTGGCCCTAAACCTGATGGCAGGTTTTCTCACTTGCATGACACAGAAGGAGATTTGACACAGAGGGAAGAGGCGGCCGACAAGAGAGACTGGAGTGACCTAGTCACAGCTAGGAGTGCCTGCAGATGCCAGAAGGAGCACAGACTGGATTCTTGTTGAGATCTTTGCTGGTGTGTCCAACCTGCAGCTACTCTTTTTCCTTCTTTTAAAAATATTACACTAAAATACATTAAGAAAGAAGTTGGGCCATAGGACCGACACGTCTGCCTGCCAATACTTTGGCTTTTGACTCCGGCTTTCAGACCTGTAATAGAATAGTCGTTTTCACCACCCAGGTGTAACTTGTTACACCAGACCTGGAGCACTAATGTGTACAGGTATCTTCTGTAAAGGGATGTGATGATTTAGGAAAAAAATGACCCCTAGAAATATCACCTTTAAAGGTCGGACCTGGTTGGAAGGAGGTGACTGAGGGTGTGACTTGGAAGAATGTGGTTTTGTCTCAGGCTCCTCTCTCTGCTTCCTGGCCACCGTGGGCCAAGCAGCTGTCCTCTGCTGTGCCCTCCTTCCCCCATGCCCCTTCAGACTTGGAGCTAGCTGACTATCGACAGAATCTGCGAAAAGCCACGAGCCAAAATAGACCCCTTTCATTTAAGTTGCGTATGTCAGGTATTTTGTCCCAGCCGCAGGAAAATGATGAAGACGGGGCTGAGAGGAACTTCTGACATCACTGGCATTGGGGAATCTCCCAGCATTGCCCTGAGATGTCTTGATTTCAAGTCCCGCTTCTTCCTTCCCTCCTGACGGGATCCTGTCTTTGGGAGATTTCATCTTTATTTTGAGAGCAGTGTGCCTCTGGGAACGCTGACCTCCTTTGAGCCTGAGGACCTGCATCCATTTCTCACACAGAAACATACGGTCTCACCCCAGCCGATGAGTTATTAAAGTGGAACGAACCTCCTGGAAGACATTTTTTGATCCTAACGGAGAACCAGGAGGTTCCACAAGATGTCACAGAACCATGTGTGAAGCCTGTAAGTGGCAGGAAATTTCCTCCTGGCATAATGGTGAAATCAGAGCGCATTATTAGAAAGGCGAGAAGATAAAACCCAAACCAGCCAATGCAAATCAACCAAAACAAAACCATGGTCCATGTGAGTATCTTTAAGGAGCTCAGACTTATTTCACCTCAGGACTTAACATTATGCGAATTGGTGACACTTCTTATTGTCACGCCGTTTGGACAGGGACTGATTCCTTTTCCAGAAACCAGAACCTTCACAATGGACTCAAGTCCCTTCGTTTGTCTTTTGTGTTCCTGCTGCTGCTGTTGATTTTCTCATCAGCTCCACAGGGTACTTCTTAGAGATGATTGAAGTTGCAAGCAACATAAACCAAAGCCACAGGATGCAAATTTTAGAAAAGCCCATATTCTCTGGATCCAGAGAGCTATGTACATTACCCAAGTATATTTTGTGGAAAATTTAAAGACAGTATGTTGTTTCACTTTAAAGATAGTGAAAATTCTGTATCTTATATCACAGGGATCCCCAACTTGCAGGCCATGGGCCAGTGCTGACCTCTGGCCTCTTAGGAACTGGGCCGTCCAGCGGGAGGAGAGTAGTAGGCCTGTTGGGAAACTTTGTGTTTACAGCCATTCACTTCCATGATTGTCAGAGCTCCACCTCCTGTCAGGTCAGTTGCAGCATTAGAATCACATAGAAGCTCAAATTCTACTGTGAACTGTGCACTGAGGGATCTAGGTCACATCTAATGCCTGATGATCTGTGGGGGAACTGAGGCAGTGACGCTAGACCCATCTTTTATTTCTTCCAGGGAAAACATTGTCTTCTATGGAATAGTTCCTTGTGCCAGAAAGGTTGAGAACAGCTGCTCTAATGTGCAATTTTTATTTGAGACTCTTTTGTACCAGGGATCGTACAGAAGCTATTTAATCTTGCTCAGAGTCAACCAGGTGTCAGTTACTTTACATATGAGAAGATTTAGATACAGAACTTAAATATCTTTTGTACATTTGCATGACCAATAACTAAGTCAGATGCCAAAGCCTGGTATTACTGGGCTGAATTAAACGAAGCTTGTGTTGTCACATGTCAGACACTTGCAATTTATCACATGTTTATGTTGTTTTGAGTACTAATTTAAGAGAAAGACATTTTTTAAAAACAGAGAGATTTTATAGTCTGCTGAAAAAAAATCAATGAAGATCAATGTAATGTCTACGTTGTTACCTTGAAACAGTGGCTGATACATTTTGGAATGAGGATATTTAACCAGGCCCAGGGTGGCACGCTGGAAATAGCCTCCTCCCTCCGTCTCTGCTCAGCCACTCATCACCGCGCTGCCTTGAGAAAGCTGAGTGCTGATGTCTTACTTGTCCTGTTATAGAGGACTACTTCAAGGACTTCTCTCCAGTATGGTTCTGAGAATCACACACAATAATGCATGCAATCTGCACTGAGAACCAAGATAGAAAGCTGGGTGTGGAAGCACAGGCTTGCAATCCCAGCATTCTGGGAGGCTGAGGCAGAAGGGTCCATAACCGCAAGCCCAGCCTAAGCAACTTAGCAATTTAGTGAGACAATGTGTCAAAATAATAACAATGATGATGATGATGATAGGATTGGGGATGCTTTTTTCTATCCGTTCTCCATGGGCTTCCTGTCCATTTCTTGTTCCTGCAAGGATTCCCTGGCAGTGACTTGTTGTCACATGACATCTGCTGAACTCTGTTTGCAGTGTGTTAGGATGTGAGGACCCTGGGCTCACTTCTCCCCAATACCCCTGAACACATAAAAAGGCCTGGGATTGTAGTTTACTGTGAAGGCCCTGGGTCCGATTCCCAGTATTTAAACCAAACCAAAACAATTGCCTTCCATTTCTCTGCAAAAAAACCGAAGGTAAGATCTTAAGTAGCTACAGGGTTTCTTCCCAGAGCCTTTCTGAGGATCACACTTGATAATACAACATCAAGGGTGAAGATAAGAACGCCATCTTGAAGTGTTTGTCAGTGGAGGGCCTTTTGGGAAAGAGAAACACCAGTTATTCAAATGCTGCTTGTAAATAACATGTGAATGAATATGTATCATAAGCACATACGAGTAAAAAAAATTGTTAACTAGGTACACTAAAAGAATAGAAAGAACACTGTAACATGTCAGAGAGGGGGGAATAGGCTCAGAGACAAGGAGGAAAAAGCCAGGAAGATAGATGCTAAGATCTATATGTTAAAATAGGAGAACAGGGCTGTCAGATGATACCTCAGATGTGTGGGTCTGTGTGTACCGGTGATCTGCAAACAGGAGTTCAGTAGATGTTATATAGGAACAAGTCCCTGCAACTGAATCCCTTAGGGCGATACCCACAGGAAGGGGAAGTAGACAAGGAGTCTGTAGAGAATGGACAGGAAGGAGAAAACCCCTTCTGCCCTCTCAGGCAGTTGGAGCTTGTTACAGTGCCCCCTGTTGGCAGAGCTTAACATGGGACCAGTTAGACAAGGGTGGTTTGTGCTCCTAGTCCTGGTATTATAGAACAGAGCTGAGATACAATTGTTTAATAGTTGGCTTATATTCATGTTTATAGGTCCTACAAGATCCTTGCAAGTAGCTTTGTGCCATAGAAAATTGTAGCTGAGAGACATTAAACTTCTCAGATTTTAGGCAAATTGTTCTAGAATCGTGACTATAATCTAGCTCTGTTTGACTTTGAAACATTCTCTCAGGGTTAGCTTCTGATTCATTTTTCTTCATATTCAATTGCAATATTCATAAATATTTAGCACTATCCTTGATGTCAGGCACCATTAGATGGAATGGGGGTATAGTAGTAAAGAAGTCATCATCAATCTCCTTTTGCAATTTATGTCTCCACAAAGCACTGCAAACACATGTCCACGGGCTTGTCACCTGTGGCACTGGTCTCAAAAATTTAATGAATTTAACAGCGTTTTGAAGCTATGCATAGCAAATCAATGTCCCAAGATTTTATAGGTGAGAGAAACTCAGAAGAAGTTAGGAATCAAGTATTAGCAGACCCTGACTTCTAAAATTTCAGCAACTTCTCTCCTATTTGCTCTGTTCATTTGCTCTATTTTTACAGGTTGTTAAACACTCAGCTCTTTTATATGCAAGTTCTTTCCTGTTTGTTTTCTGTGATACTGACATGCATAGGCTTTGCTCTGTTTTGATTTGCTCTTTTAATGTTTGTTTCTAATTTAATTACTGTGTTGCAAAGCGTTGTGAATGGTTTATCAATTCACTGAGACATTTTCTGCAAGATTTGTGAGGAGGAATGTGTGTAGGTTTGTTCAGCTGTTTTACTTCTGTTCTAATCTTTCACATTGAAATATACTGTAGTAATTATGAATTTGTCAATTTTTTCATCAGTGTTTATCAATTTTATATAATTTGAGGCCATATTTTTGGCACAAAGGAATAAGCAACATGTTGTGTGTGATGCATTTTGGATGAGAAGTTTCTCTTATTCTTTTGTTGGGTCGATCCTTTCATTTTTAATTCTTTTTTTCCTCTTTTGGTCAGATACCAAATATTGCTAAAATAAGTTGGCTACGTAACTATAAAGTTGTGTTCTGTATTCATAGTCAAATTAACATTCTTGAATTAGTAACTAGCCTTTCAATAATGCTTTGCTATACCAAGTATCACTATACACATAAGTCCTTTCAACCTCCACAACCATTCCTAGTGTTTTTCTCTATGCTACCAGTCAGGAAACTGAAGTAGCCTCTGCCCAAGACCACACAAGTCACAGGTAACATCGGTGTGGGCTGGCTTCAGAACTTTGCACTCAACCATTTTTTTCCAGTTGCACACACATACATTTTGGCTTAGTTATAATTAAAATTTTGGGTTAACTATAATTTCCCTTCAGCTCTTGGAAGATGTTATTTCATTTCCATCTGTAACTGTTTTCTCGCTGGTGAGAAATCTGCTCTCAAACAGATTTCCTGTACATAATCTATTCTCTCTGGGCAGCTTCTAGGATTTTCTCACCTTTCTTGTTGTTACACCATCTCTTGACACCTGTGTCTATTGGTTAGGACTCTAAATATCCTCTTCTATTATGAGAGCCTCCCCCATCTCTTTTTAAGTTTTGTATTTCTGGAACATTCTTGGACATTCTTCCCTGTGTCGACCAGCATGTATTGCCCTCTCCTGGCACTTTTGTGACAAGGACGATTGAATTTCCTTCTTTTTAACCCAGAAGTTTTTGGACAGTGATTCATGCAGTTTGGATATGCAGGTGCACCATGGTATTGTGAGTCTGGGAGCCAGATTGAAAAGCTTTGCACAGACCTGAGGTGCACACAAAGGAACGTGACATGTGGCAGGTAGTGCTGGGAGTGACTGTACTCTGGTCTGAAAGCATCACCCAGAGGATGGGAACTGGGAGATTGCTGGAGGATCTGCAGGGTGGACTCGATGACCCTGGACAGAGAGTTCCTCTCTGACGATGGAAAGAGGAAGTGCTTGTACAGGAGACAGTATCTCAAGAGGAAGCCCAGGAATTAGCAGACCCTGAACTGATGATTTGGCAATCCAGTTCACATGGGCAACCTGAGTGCTCCATTTACTCAGGTGCTGAGAGGCTAATGCTAAGCCTGGACACGCAGCACTGTCTCCAAAGCAGGTGACCCCTGCGCCATAGTCTCGTGGTGTCCACTTGGGTGTTCCTTACGATGTTTAACATGGACAAACCTGTTTCCCAATAGCAGGTTTGAAAGGCAGAGGCCTTGTGATCTCCCTCCTTCAGATGCCCAGAATGCCAGGATTAGATACATGTACCACCATGTTCAGTTCTCAGACCTTACACTCGACTAAAGGATCTCCTGTTAGGGACGTATGGTGTGTGAGAGAGCATTCATCAGAACTCAACCCACGCGCACCTGAGGGTCCACTCTGGAGAGGGCCTATGACATCCCCACTGGGGGAGCTCTCAGCCAGAATTCTGGGATTATTAATCATCAGAGAAGCCTTGCTGGGAAGAAACCTTATGCATGTGTTCAATGTAGGAAGTTTATGGAAAAAACAGAAATCTTTTTATACATCAGAGAAGACAAAATGCAGAAAAATCTTGAAGGTTGTAAAAGTTTAAGAAATTACAAAAAATACCAGCATTCAGGTCCTTTTCTCCAGAAATGAATGCAAGATCAAAAGCACGAAGTTCATGCAAAATGGGTTTCCTCCCCTACTGACTACCCAGCAGTCCACAGGAGATAGGACAACATCTCTACTCGCTATCATTTTATCTTGAAAGAAATGGTGTTCTACCTGCCTAGAAACTGAAATCTTAAACTTCATTCAGATGTGAATGCCTACATTTCCCACGTGATGGTTATGTTCGCTGATTTTTTTTCTTCCAAATAGTGAACCATCTTGTTCCTTGTCCCTTTTGAAAATGCTTCCGTTTAGACAAAGACCTTCCTCCTATAGTGATGGTGGGAATACTCTTAGCAGGGATGGCCCTTTCTCCCGTGAAAGGCAGCACAGGAACGGCAACGTCTGAAACCATCTTAAGCCATATTAAAACCATCTTTTCAAAAGTTCGGTTTCCCTTGGAGATGGAAAGGGAATCTGGGAGAGGGGGGAGGCAGGAGAGCGGGAATGGGAGAGGAAGTACAAATGATTAAGACGTTATAAAGATACGTGCCAGTTCCTCCAGTGCAATGTCATTATCACGTACCATGCACATAGATTGATAAAAATAGTAATTCTGGGTAAAATAATAAAGTTTTACCTGTTTCCCTTACCAAATTTGAATATATATTTGAGAAAATGGAAGATAAGTGATGGCTAGAAGCTTCAAAGTTCCATGAGCTTTAAGACCTTGAATGAGAGGTCATGGTAATGAAACCTAAGGAAGTGAATGACACATGGCGACAGAGGAAAATCCACCCAGCCTTGGATTTAAGCACTGAGGTACGTCAGCTTCTCTAAGCACAGCCTCCTGCCAGAAAACCAAAAATAACCAGCTCGTTCTGTCTAGTTGGGCATCTGACTAATGGAAATACACATTTTTCTAAGTATCACTAGAAAGCAGACAGTCTATAGAATAAGTATTAGACCATGGAAGGAAAAGTTATAACACTAAAAAACAATTTCCACAAAGTGGAGGAGCTGAAAGGTGAAAGTGAACACAGGTAACCAACCCTCTTGACATCAAGAAAAATAGAAACCCAAAGATCTATTGCATCCTTAGTTTACCTCCGTATTTGTGAAGGACAGAAAGTCTCTGGGCAGGAAGGTAACAAGTATTAGTCTTGCTATTTTTATCCCTTTGGTACAATTCTCCTCTAGGCTAAAGTAGCCACGCATTTACTAGCACACACTCGCTACCCACAAGGCGCTGTGCTGGGTGCTACAATGCTGCTGTGCATCTAGATAGGCATTTCTTCCCCTGTGGGTCATAGGAGGTGGGGTGCAGAGCTCTATCATGCAGTCAGCATTCCCAGAGGAGGTTGCATCAGACATTCCCTGAGCCACATTTCTCTCATCAGGGTGTTATATGGATATTTGGAGGTGTTATGGCTCAAACCTAAAATGCCCCCCAAAGTCTAGATCATGGGGTGCTGTACTTATCGGTGACTCATCCTGGATGAGTTCACTGGCTGAACGTGGGGACCGATTAGAGATGGGTCACTGGGGGTGTGACCAGGAAGGACATACTTGATTTACAAGGATGTGTTCTTGTCCCTGACTCCTCCCTGTCCCTGGCTCCTCCCTTCACTCTGCATCTTGGCTGCTGTGGGTTGAGCAGCTTCCCCCGCCATATTCCCCCCGACCCACCTTGTGTTCTCTGCCTTGGAGTTAGCAGACAGACTGAAACTGTGAGCCAAAATAAACCTCTTCTTTGTGTTGTGGTATTGACCCAATGACAGGAGGAACGTGGCCAAGAAAGGAGGATGTGGGCCCAGCTCACAGAAGTAGCCATCTGCCCAGCATTCCTCAGAGGTGAATCCAAGATGCACTTTACTTATCACCATTAAGAGATTTACAGACTTTAAAAAAGCTGAACAACCACTAACAGCTCTGAGGTTCTACCTGCAGGTGAGGCTGGACAGAATGTTCTTCTTTAAAAACTGTTCTTTGTTTTTCTAATCTCAGCCTAAACACATTATTGAAGAAGCCTAACAGTAACATTTTCTAGTAGTAGGATTTGTACTCCTGGCCAAGAATCCCAAGGACTGCAGTTCTGCTGTTTAGGAAAATACTTTGGTAATTAAAATATGAGAAAAGGCTTTTTTAATAAAGGAGGATGGCTCTATGGAAAGTGATCATGTGAGTACAAATATTTTATCATTTCAGAGATTTGGGTCATATCTGGTGCTTGGATCACACTTTAAAATGGAAGGTGAGATTTACACGGATCTGCCGAAAAGCACGATAATAAATCTGAGGCCAGTGGGTGGAGAAAGGAGCAGGATGGAGACTGTTTATAGATTTTCTGATAGCGATTGTAGGACACATACTTTACAGTTAAGATGTATTGAAGAATAAATTCAGGATGGTGATATCATGGTTGATGATCATGTGTTAAAGTTACAGAAGAAAGTGTATGGAAAGCCTGGTGTTATTTGGGACTTTTTCTTTTTGTGGCGGAAAGAAAACAAGTCAATATTCAATACTGCTATGAACTTCTCTGTTTTAGGTTAAAAATAAAAAAAAAGAGCATCACCCAGTGGAAACGAAGTCAGCACGTTGAGAAAACATGTCCATCCCAGGGTGAATGGATGAAGAAATGGGGACTTCACTCAGTGGAATGTTATTCAGCTGTGCACAGACAAAATCATGTCATCTGTGACAATGTGGGTGGTAGAGAATAGTATGATAAGTGAGATAAGTCAGGCAAAGAAAGACAAAGGCCACGTGATGTTGCTCACACGTAGACGCTGAAAGGGGGGATCTCACGGAAGAGGAGAATAGATTAGTGGTCACTAGAGGGTGGGAAGTTGGGAAGAGGGAGAGGGTCACAGAGGTTGGCCAACAGGTACAAAGTTAGGGTTCGGGTAGGAGGAAAATTTTTCAGTGTTCACCTGAAGAGGGGCAGGGCTGTACCTAACAATGAAGTGTTGTGGATTTTAATATGTTGAGGGGAGATGTTAAGTGTTTCACTTCAAAGAAGTAATAAGTGCTTGAGGTGACAGACACCCTAACAGCCTGAGGTGGTCATTCCACAGTGTGTGCACGGACTGAAGCCTCATGTTGCACCCCACAGACATCTACAATTATTGCGTGTCAATTAAAAATTGTAAAAATGCAAAAAAAAATCCAAATGTGATTTTTAAAGAACACAGACATTCTTTGGAGCCACACGAAGTGATAGCCTGAGTTGGGGGAAGGGAGAGGGAGGGGGTGGGAGGGTAGAAGATGAGAAGGGATTGTGAAGTCGATGTGATACATAGATGTACAAAACACTCAAATTCATTGTAAATACCATGTATTACATCTGTATATTAAGAAAAATAGTGGGGAAAAATCGCTTTTTAAAAGTGTAATTCACACACCATACATTTTACCCACTTAAAAGGTATACGTCAATATTTTCTATTTAATACCCGAGGAGGTGCATAAATCTCCCCTCAGTTTACCCTGGGAGCATTCCATCACCTTCAGCAGTGACCTGTGCCCGTCGGTCCCTCCCGGTCCTCCCATGCCCAGGCTGCCGCACAACTGCTTCCGTCAGTGCACGCTTGTCTCTTTTGCATTTCACACACAATGGCATCAGACAATATGTACCTGTACCAGTTTCTTTTACTCAGCACGATGTGTTCGCGGTGCGCCTGGATTGTAGCATGCATTGCTAGCCCATACATGGTGAACTAACATCCTATTGAGTGATGCAGCTGTGTTGTGTATCCATTCATCAATGGTGGACCCTTGGGTGCTTTCCATGTCGGGGCATATTGATCATTCATGCATAATTTTTTTTTGCATGGGCAACTGTTTTTGTTTCACTTAGAGGTACACCTTGGTGTGCATTGTGTTTGGATCTGGAATGTCCCCAAAGGTCTCACGTATTTGCATGCTATGGGTTATCTATAGGACTGTGTGCTATTGAGAGATGAGGGCCTGGCCTAGAGGAGTGGATTCTGGGTGTATGGAGGAGGACAGGCGTGTGCAGGTCAGTTGGATCACAGACGAGTGGCGGGTGATTAAACCTGGAAGGTGTGGAACACTGAGGCTGGACCCAGAAGGGAAGGATCACTGGGACGGGGCCTGGAAATATTCTACTTCCTTCCTTACTGGACTGGACTTGACTTGGCTTCCTGTTTACTATGCTGTGAGGAGCTGCCTCCACCTCTGCCTCTGCCATGTCCTTCCACTGTTGCCGGCCGCCCATGAATGGGCTGTGACCTCCTGAACCTGCGAGCTAAAATAAACTTTTCCTCCCCTGTTTGTGTATGTTCGATATTGAGTCACAGTGATGAAAAAGTAACTGAGACAGTGTGATGTTTCTGGTCCACATGGTAATGCTGTTAGCTTTCGGAGGAACTGCCATCTTGTTTTCTGAAGCAGATGTACCACTTTACACTCCCACTACGAATATTTGAGGATGGCAATTTCTCCACGTTCTTGCCAACACTTACTGTTTATTGTCTTTCAGATGATAACTGGCCCCATGGGTGGGATGTGGTATCACATTTATAGGTTTCATTTGTATTTCTGTAATGACGAATGATGTTGAGTATCATATCATGTTGTGACTGGCTATTAGTGGATCCCCTTTGGAGAAATGTCTGTTCAGAAGCGTATTAGACATTTTCCCACTGCTGCGACAAAATACCTGACAACCACAGCTTAAAGGAGGAGTGGCTTCTTTTGGCTCATGGTTTCTAGAGGATTCCGTCTGAAGTCAGACGACTCCAAGGCAGAAAGGACTTGGCAGGAGGGTCTGGTGAAGGAGAGCTGTTCATCCATGATTACCACGAAGCAGAGAGAGAGGAGGAGCGAGGCATGAGAATAGACCCTTCCTGATGGCACTCCCAGTGATCCCACACACAGTCAGCTACTGAATTCATCAGTGGATGAATCTATTGGTAACTTAGCACCCTGTGATTCAATCACTTTCCAAATGGGGGACATGTTATAGCTAAACCATGCGATTCTTTGTTAATATATATTTTTTGAGATAGGGTCTCACTCTGCAGTCCAGGCTAGTTCTGAACTCACTGTGTAGCCCAGGCCGGCCTGTTCCCTGCAATCCTCCTGCCTCAGCCTCCTAAGTGCTAGGATTACAGGCGTGCACCACCATGCCTGGCTTAATTCTTTGTTAATTTGAATTCTTTTCTCCTGTTATTAAAAAGTTTATATTTAAGTAGATGTGTGTTTTGGCTAAAATTTTCTTATATGATATATGATTTGCAAATGTTTTCCTCCGTTCTATGAATTGTCTTCATTTTTTTTAATGGTAGAATTTTTGCACAAAAACATTTAAAAATTTTTGTTGAGGTACAGTTTATCTGATTTTTCCTTTCATGTTTTTTTTTTCTATTATACCTAAGAAATCATGACCTAATCTAAAGGTATAAAGATTTATGCAAAAGAAAGCCATCTTGGATTTTAAAAGGGATTATATAGGCTCTGTAGGTCAAATTGAGTATTACTGTTGTTTAACAGATTAAATATGACCCATAAACATGTGAACATCTATATCTTCATTTCTGCATGAATCAGTTTCTGTTAATCTCAGTTTAAAAGCATTCCACTTTATTTGCTAAATGTCTTATTTTTAAATTATTTTTGGTGCTTTTGTAAATTGAATTATTTTCTTAACTTCATCTTTGGATTGTTCATTGCCACTGAATAAAAATATAACTGATTTTGTGCATTGATCTTAAATCTGCTATGTTGCTGAGCTAGGTCCTTAGCTGTGAGTTTTTATACATTTATAGTTTTTTTAATGGATTCCTCCACATCTATTACCAAAATTGTCATCTGCAAGTAGAAATAGCTTCCTCTTTTCTTTTCTTCTCTTTCTTTCTTTCCTTCTTTCTTTCTTTCTTCTTCCCATAATATGCATTTACTTATTTTCAATTTTTTTCTCACCTGACAGTCCTAGCTAGAACCTCCACTCAGTTGTTGGCTGGACGTGGCAAAGTCAGACAGCCTTGCTTTATTTCTGAACTGACCAACAAAACAGTCAGTCACTATCAGGGGTTATGATGTTGGCTGTGGATTTTGTTCATGAGTGGCTTCATCAGGATGGACTTTATTCCTAGTTTGCTGACTTTTTCTCTTTTTTAAGCGAAAGGGTGATGTCAAGTGCGTTTTCTGCACTTAGTGTGATGAGCCTGTGATTTGTTCTTCATTCAATTGACCTCCCACCATATCGATTGCTAAGCTGTGTTCTAGGCAGTACTTCCTGCAGCAGGGTTCTGACCTTCTAATTATACCCTAGGAGTGTCGCCGGCCCCTTGCCTAGACCAGTAAATGAATGACCAAATAAACAAACAATGGTAAGTAGGAAGGTCTCTTTAAGAAGGACAGGAAAGTGCAGGAGATGAAGAGCTGGGCTAGGTGATGACAGATGTGGGCGGGGAAAGGGGAGAGGGTAGAAGATAGTTCTTGCCTGGGGCGGGGTTAATGTGGTGCTGCCATATACAAAAATGGGGGAATGGGTGAAGGAGAAGCGGATTTAGAGCAGGAGAGAATCGACTTTATACCTGACTCTCCGTGCTCTGGAGTCAGAGGACCTGACGACAAATCCCTGAGAAGCCACTTTTAAGCTGTCTGACTTTTAAGTGACTCACTTTAAGCCCTCTGAGCCTCAGTTACTTTGCCTACACGAAGAGACTATTCATAGTAACATCTTTGTGTTGTCTTGAAAAAAAAAAAAACTGAGAGTTGTGTGCTAAGCCTAGGATTCCATGCCTGCTTGCAGGGTCTGTCCCCCACCCAGTCACTTTGCCCTGAGAGCAAAGGCTGTGCTTTTGAAAATAGGCTGACTGACTCAAGGGTGCGGGCTGACATAGGGGGCCTAGGCCTGTGTTCCCTGGGAGAACCAGGGATCGCGCTGCAGGGCCAGGAAGCGAGAGAACCAGGCTGCTTTCTAACACCATGTGAAGGGACACAAGCCAAGTACCTGAAAAGAAGAGCTTCCATGTGGCATGGGAAGGGTCTCTTCACCTGCTTCCAACCTGTATTTGGAAGCAGGACCCACTCTATTAGGTCAAGAAAACCCCAGGCCATGCAGGAGACCCTAGATGTGCTGAGATGGTCACTCTGGGTCTTCTTATGTGTCCCCCGGGCTGTGGTAGCAGTTTATACCACCTATACCTGCCTGCAGCTGGAGTCCTAACTATGACCTAAAACCACCTATCTCTAGGCTCTGCCTTCCTCCTAAACCTCACATTCCAGCTCCTTCTCAGACAATGTAAAAGGGCTAAAGGCTGAACACTTGCATGTAAATTAAACAATAGTTATCTTTCCTGTCCTGCTGGCATAAAATATTCAGAGATGAAGAGGCCTGGCTCTGCTTGAGATGCAAATGATAGGGCAGAGGCCATTGGACCAGCAAGGACCGGACTGGGAGTCCTTTCACATTCCTCTCCTTGGGACCCCCTCTCCAGGCCACTTGTCCGGTCAGTCAGCCAACCGCGGATGCACCAGAAGGCCTGCCATCTGGCCGGGTGCTGCTGAAGAAATTTGGCACACACCCCTGACGTTTGTCACTGGTAAAGAGGTCTGCACTTGCATTGAAGAGATCCCTAGGCCAAGCGCTCAGTTCTTTATAAGGGTCACCTGAGCAACATGACCCTCTGCCGTGGGTGGCTTGGTGTTTTCTACCTGCCTTGTCCCCCGGGTGGGGTCTCCTGGGAGCTTACTTTTTGGGCTGGGGTCTGAGCTCTGCCAACCCAGATGGGAGGCCTATTCTCTCATTTGCCTCAGTTTCCTTATCCATCAAAAGGAGTTATTTTGAAGAATAAATTAGAATATGTACCAAAAATTAATTTTAATAATTAAACAGAAAACTGGTAAGAATATAAGCACCTGAACAACAATGATCACCAACTCCATTTAATTGATTTTTTTATAGACTTCACCCAACAAGAGCAGAATAAAAATTTAAAGTGCGTGTGGAGTATCTACCACATGCATGTTAGTTTTAGGCTGTAGAATCTGCTCAAGTAATTTAAGAAGATCCAAGTCTTACAGCGTGTGGTCTTGGGTTGTGATCATATTAGAAGAGATATAGGTAGCGAAGATAATTGGAAAATCTCCAAACCCGTGGAATCCAAATAACATAGACTTAATAACTCATGGTTCAAGAAAGAAACAGGTCAGCGCTTTGCTCTCTTATGATTCATAGTTAGAAATAAATCACCTGAATAGATGCTTATCTTTTCAAAAAATTAATTTCTAATTAAAAGGAAGCAGGTAAAGCGCTCACTACAAGCACCCTCCTCCATCCACTGCAAATTGTCAGTAACCTCGGATCTTGTCAGTAATGTTGGACTGGCATAAGATCCCACTGGGAATATTTGGAAACATTTTTCAAACACATGTAGATGATGATTCAGATTTTATGATTCCATCTGTTGTTTTCACAAAAGGTCTGGTGTAGACATGACAGGTGACATTCCCAGATTATGGATGAAGAACCTGTGTGCCGAGATGGATGCACCCGCTGCATGTTACCTGGTGCAGGAGGCTGTTGTGGACTTCGTTAGTGCACAGTTATGGCACTAGATGAGACCTGGGGCTCCTGGGGGGCTGACTGGCTAGTGTCAGAGGTTGGATAGGTTTGGCACCTTTCCCTCCATATCTGTCATTCGTGCCTTATCATTACTTTTTCATAGTTTCTGCACTTACTTACAGATGTTCATGTGTCACCTTAGGTACCCTGCATGACCTGATGTAGACTCTAGCCCATCATTTTTTTTTAAAACATGAAATGTGATCAAGATATATGGGGAGGGTCTGGGGGAAAGGCACAGCAGTTGAAGTGCTTGCCTAGCAAGCTCACAGCCCTGAGTTCAATTCCCCATCACCACATGAAGCTGGGTGTGGTGGAACATGTCTGTATTTCCAGCCCCAGGGAGGCTGCACTAGGGGAGTTGCCTTGAGTCCAAGGCTAGCCTGGGCTACATAGTATTTTTAGGACTGGCCTGGGCTAGAGAGTAAGACCTTGTCTCAAAAAAAAAAAAAGAAAGAAAAAAGATATATGATGAATGTTTAAATTTAAAAGATGTGTTATGGTAAAAGACACATTGCCATTAATCTCCCTATAAATCACCTCCCCACGTCAAACACACACGTCCCACCCTTCTTACCCCTTTCTGAAGCAGCTCTGGAAGGCCTTTTTCATGAGCGTCTTTACAGACCCTGACCAAAACTTATGAGGACTGCTGCTGAGTGCCGGCAGTGAGTAAGAAGGCTACAAACATGCTGACGTGTTCACGTCCACGTTGTTCACCAGATCTAGCATCACGACATGCATAGTTGCTCCTCAAAGCCAGTATGGTCACGAAAGGCAAATGTTTAGACTGATTCAGGACATTGAGGCTGCCATGACAGTGCGACTAAGGACACTCAGGAGAGTGGACCTCCACACCTGCTTCAGAGGATACGAAGCTTGTGAGGATATGTATGTTGGAAGCAATGGAGACTATTTGGAGGGGAGATTCATGCCAATTTGCCTCTTATCATACTACATTTTAAAACTTTAAAAATTCACCATATTTAAAAATAGTATCATATATTTCCACACACATTTGTTGATGTGCATTTGTTGATTTGTTGTTTACTTGAGGATTTTGGAGTATTAATTTTTAAAAATTAACTGATTTGTAAGTGCTCTTTGAAATTAGGCGTAATCAAATTACCCTCCAGGGCTGTGCTGTCAAAAACTCTCCTGCGGGCTCGAGCAGTTGTTGAGAATGGTCTTATCAAGCACTCCGCAGGGCTCTCCTCACCTTCCTCCCCACCGCAGGCTGGACTGTCTTTATGATGGTTCTCACCCTCACGTTTTGTTTTGTGCAGACTCCTGAGGCACAGTCTAGCCTGCTCGCCCCCACCTGGCAGGAGATGGCTGATGGCCGCCTGGCTACTAACCCAAGCTCTGGTTCCAGACACCTTGACTTTGCAACTTGCTGACAATCTTCGACAGCACCGCGGAGTTCTTTGTCAGCATGTCCCTTACCCAGCAAGGACTGATGAACAAGCAAGCCTCAGCCTCCTAGAAGACTGCGGCTCCAGGCATGCACCTTCGTGCCCAGCTGCCTAGCTTGCTCGTGTCTCTCTCCGCTTCCATTTTTCTGGGCATTCTCTTGCTTCGTCTATTCACAACTCTCCCCAACATTCACATGCTTCTGTTCGACAAAGGACCAGGATACCCAGTATCAGTGGAGATGTTACCATCTTGCCATAGGTGGAGATAAAAGATCACAGATTAATAATATGCAAATCAAGGATTACAAATGATAATGGTCCTCCCTTTGGAGGCCTTTCATGATCTACAAACTAAAGCATAAGGTTAAAAGTGAAGCATCAATAGCACTCTTTATTCCAAGAGTAGAGAAACACAAAAGAAAAAAAAGGTCATTTGCTCATACCAAGATGGCTGTACCCCATCGTTCCTGTTGTATGTGATGGTGGTGGAGCCTGAGTTGATAAGTGTCACTTCTTTGTTCCATTATTTTATGTTACTTTTATCCACAGCCAGCTCCTCTTCAGAGCTTTGTGATGAAAAATATATTGGTAAGTATCTTAAATATCAATTTTGGTATTTACAAATCATGAATTTCTAAATCCCATGTTGGTCAAATCTTATTGCTGAAGTTTCTGAGTTCTCTGGTCCTGATTGGTGGTGAGTTGCTCTAATCCCTTCATTGGCATTTGCTATCAAGCATGAGCACCTTGGGAAGTGCCCTATCAGCCCTCTGGAGGCCCCTCAGGATCCTCCTCACTGTACATTGTAGCAGCCACCAATATCCGAGTGGTAATTTAAGTCAATCATCCTAGTCATAACGAAAATCCCATTTCTGCCAGGTGTTTTATGACAGGAGGAACCCAAAATAACAAGGTGGTGATTTTAGCTTCTAGCTTAATTATATCAATTGTATGACTCCTAATGAAATAATACTCTCCCTTGGACTTGAAACCTCTGACCTTCACAATATCCTGTGTCAAGACAGGATGTAAAAAATATTGCCAGTGGATTCTTAGGTGTCATTGTGATGGGACCATGCAACTTTCATCCTGTATTTTCTGGACTTATTTTTGGCTTTGAAGAAATATTGTATTTTGATTTCTGGCTCAAAAACATGTCATACGTATAGTAGAGGGCCCCAACTTTGCAAACATTTATCCTAGTTAATGCTATTTCTCAGGCTTTAGCAAGAGACTTTCCACCAGTCTGGTAGGTCACTATTTGTGGATGTAGCCAAGGTAGACAGTCGATTAGGAAATGTATGACCCCATTTTTGTGTTTGTCTTAGTTGCTTTTTCATTGCTGTGACTCAATACCTGACCTCCACAATAGGGAGAAAAAGTTTATTTTAGTTCACAGTTTAGTTCACAGTTTATAGTTCACAGTTTCAGAGGGTCTCAGCCAATCAATAGGTGGGTGGCCGGCAACAGTGGAAGCACAGAGCAAAGGTGGAGGCAGTTCTTCACAGCTTTGGAAACAAGAAGCCAAGTCAAGTCACCAAAGGGAGGGACGAAGCAGCATACACCCTTCCAGGTCTAATCACAGTGGTCTGCCCCTTCTGGGTCCAGCCTCAGTGTTCTGCCCCTTCCAGGTTTAAGCCCCCTCTACACGTCTGTAATCGAAGCCATGTACCTCCAATCTATAACCTGCCACATGCTTGTTTTTCACTACAAACCCATATTCTACCACATTCCCATAATTCACCCTCCAGACCAAACCCCAGTCTTTCAAAAGCTCATGGTTCCACAGACAACCCATAACACCCAAATAGATGAGACTTTTGGGGTACATTCCAGATCCAAACCACAATAGTGTTCTTTCGTGATAAAGTCAAATTCTAAGTCAAAACACGTAACACCATGGAAAAAAAATAAAGAATTCTGTCAGCCTACAGCCAAGCCATGGTGTGCAGGAAAAGTAAATTCTGTACAAAAATATGCATATGATCTGTGATGATAAATTACTGCTTCCACCAGGATGAACTGGGCCTAATGTGGTCAGGAGCTACGGGCTGGCTGGCTGACCTCTGTAGGACAGCACTTGCACTGTCCTACAGAGAACATGTGGCTGTGTTCTTAGCAACTTAGACCCATAACTTGGATGGCAACCAGAGCAGCCTTGCTGAGCCCATGTCCCTAGATTTGAACCTATGGGGCACTTCGACCTCTGTCACCATGGCCACTCTGAACCAGCCCCAATACTGGGAAGAATGCAAATCAGCATTTGAAGATGGGTCATCTTGTCTACCTGATTGACTGCATCCTCGGCATTTGACACTCCCTGGTAGTAATCATAGATCCCCAATAGGAAGCCAAGACTCTGCCTTTGGACGATAGCTAGAGAAGGACAAGAAATACCTCTGAGCACAAACAGCCCCAGGAGGGACAGGTGCAGGTTACTAACATTGTCTCACCATGGACAAGAAAACAGAAGTTCAGAGAGGTTCTTAGCTAGCATGTGAAAGACAGAGACTTGAGCCCAGTTTATCTGAGTGCATGGCCACGTTTTCCAATTGCAAGTCCTTTTGAAGAATTTCATCGAGAGTTAAGTTATTGCTCTTCAACAAACGCACCCTGTACTGAACGCAGGGTCTTTGAAACCACGATGCTGGTTGGATCTGTCCCTTTCTGTGTGGAACTTCTGGACTAAGGCAGGGCCTGAGTTTCAGGTCAGAAAGGCTACGTGCCCCTGCCACTGTGAGCATTTTTATTTTCTTTAGTGTATATAACCTAGAGACTTGACCATGGGTGTTGCAGTGACTACTTACCTCTGAGCAAGAGAAGGGATTTAGCATTGCAGTGAGCAGGTGGAAGGGTGGACGTAGGAGAGAGAGAGTGCATGCAGCAGAGCTTTGGGGGATCTCCACAGGAGGATGTGATGGATCCACACTTCTGTGGGCATGGCTGTAATATGAAGGTGGCGGTGGGTAACATTTCTCAAGACCTGGAGACCCTGGTGCTTCTGTAAAAGGAGGTTACGTCCCCATCATCTTATGAGTAAAAATTCTACTTAACAGTGAACTAGCTTACGACATAAAGTCAGTTTTGTGGTATGGTCATATGTTAGGCTATAAAATTTTAGAGTACAGGAAAAGATCAGTTTAAACAATGTCTATGCCTCCTGGGGACGTGGGAGGGAGTAGGCTTTGAGCAGGCTTAAAAGAGTATTCACTTCATTAGTCACTTCCCATTTTCTCAGTGATTCAGGGAATTTTTGCATACAAAGCATTTTCTTTATTTTCCAAGTATTCCAAGTTTTTAAGTGACAAATACCTCCAGAATGTTGTTCTCTGTTTCTTTACCTATGCCAGATGCATTGTTGGGAGTGCAGCCTTTGGGGACCCTGTGGGCTGGTATCAGACGCTTCTTGGTCCTGCCATCACAACTCATGGCATGGCACTCTTCCTGCCAGCTCTGGGTCTGCCTCTTGTAGGATTCTTGCCTTCACCTCTCCACCTCTGATTCTCCAGTGACATTCTTGACACTTTTTTTTTTTTTGGAAATGTGAGCTACTTATGTGCACACACAACACACAGACACACACACACACACAGACACACACACACACCCCAAACCTCTCTTCAGATTGATAAATGAAGCAGAATACTTTATTATCATAACCGATGGTTAGTTACTAAAAATAAGAACAATGGAGTCAGTTTCTTGTTGAACAAATAAAACATATTCCTGGCGACAGATCCAGCATTCTAGACCCACAGCTGACTGCATCTTGTGGAAGAAAACCAGAAATGGAAGCACTCCCTTCTACAGAGAATCCATCGGCCATCCCACTGTTTGTGTTTTATTTTTTCATAAAACTGTGTCTTTAGGAAACATTGCAGAGAAATGTCATCTTTTTTTCATACCCTCAAGCCTCAAGTGCCAAAATTCCTATTTAAGACTTATCTTGGTTATCACAGAGAGCTTAGATTATATCACCATTCCAAATTTAATAAAATCTATGGAACTATTTTTACTTCACTAGTGGAGATTAACGATCGTTGCTTCTACCCCAGGCTGGCTGTAATATATCCAGTGTCACAGGGCACGGTCACAGCCATTGCAGAGCCTCTCCACGGCACTGGGATGTGGTGTCTGATGGACTTCCTTAGCATGCATCCATTGGTATCAAGACTATGTTTAGCTACATCATGTTTTCAGGAAAAATAAGCTCATTTTTATTTCATGGCTCTCCTATAAAATGGTTTTCTTGTGGCTTGTCTACTTCTTTTGAAAGAGGGAATGTCTGTTCCACTCGCGGCTGTGCTGGCTTTCACATTTCATATTTGATGTGTAGTTAATGCAAGTTGAAATATGTGATGCTCATAGTAAGCATTTAAAGGTTTTCAAAAATTGCAGAGGGTTAATAAAGGAAAGCCTCACCCACAATTCCACATTTTTATCAGTCTCTCTATTGGTATAATTTATGGCCTGAGCTCAGCGGGTTGTGAGGATCCAGTGGTGTCTGGACCAGGCAAAGGTCTCCTGATTTCAGAGTCTTCACAATTTTAATCTTATATATATATTCCATTAAAAATCTTTCCCATAGAAACAGATTTTATCATGAAAAATTGCCTAAAAATTGGTTGTGTTAGCAGGAAGATGTATGGGTGTTGTCTAAACTCTCCTTCTAAGACAGAAATTAGGCTGCAAATTGGTAATGAGCTTGGAGTTGTTGAAAAAAGAAACAAGAAAAATATGATTGAAAGACAGTTTATGAGATGTGTATTAGTTTTCCCATGACTGGGCACAATATGTGACACCCACAACTTAGAAGTGGAGAGGTTCAGTTTGCCTCACAGCTCAGGGAATTCAGCTGGTGGTCTGCTGGCTCAGAGACAGGAATGTCATGGTGGATGGGCACAGGAGAGCAAAGGTACTTAGTTGAGGATGGCTGGAAGCGGCGTGGGAGCAGTGCCAGAGGGGAAGATGCAAGGGACCAAACACCTTCCCCTGTGAGCCTCCCAGAGTCCCACAGCTGTCCTGCAGCAGTCCTCTGGCAGATCCTGAGGCCAGTCAAGTTGACACTGTCATGACCACCACAAGAACCATGCTGGACAGGAAGGGGGACGTTCTAGTGCCAATTCATACATGGTGATGCACCTAACTGCCACACATCAGTTTCTCTGCTTATAAAATGGGAATTTGACTAATGTAATAGTTTTCAGATTTGGAGATAATTGATGAAATAGAAAAAAGGGATGTGGAGATGTAGAGAGAGTAGAATTACCACAGATTGAATGCCAAAATGTTGGGGGTATTTTGATACTGGGGATTAAACTAAGGACCTTAACATTGAGCTGTGTTCCTGGCTTTATTTATTTATTTATGTGGCAGGATCTTGCTAAGTTATTAAATTGCCCAGCTCGGCCTGAACTTGTGATCCTTCTGCCTCAGCCTACCCCAGTGCTAGTAATGGTGTGCCTCTCCATGCCTGGCTACATGTCAGATTTTTTATTTCATCAGATAAGAATCAAATGGGAATCAAAATGCTGTATATTGAGTAGACTATTATTCAGCCATAAAGAAGATTGAAATTAAGAAATTTTCAGAAAATGAAAGGAACTTGAGGTCATCAGGCTGAATGAAATGAGTCAGACACCAAATGTTACATGTGACATAGCTTCTTTTATATGAGAAACCTAAAATGTAGATCAAGAATGAAGGAAATAATGAGAAATGGTAGGAAACAAGGAAATAGAAGTTTTGGAGATGACAGGGAAGTGGGGAAGTCAGGGGAAAAGTACCAAAAATGGGTATGTATGTTCTATAAATACGCCAGGTGTCCAAAGTGAACAAACCTATTATATATTGCAAACACTCACTAAAAAAAAAATCAAAATTGAATGAATAAATAGCCAAAGAATTTACACACATCAGCAGCTCAGGGGTGCAGATGTAGCTCAGTGGTTAGCATGAACACAAGTCCCTGGCTTGGATTCCTCAGCACCACATAGCTGGACATGATGGCACACCCTGGAACCCCAGCACTCAGAAGATTGAGGCAGGAGGATTGCTGTGAGCTTGAGGCCAGCTTGGGCTGTATAATGAGTTTAGGAACAGCCTGGACTATAGAGTGAGACCCTGTCATCAAAACAAACAAAAAAACAAACAAACAAGCAAAAACCCAAGTAACAATTTAAGATTAGATTAGATGAAATTCTACTTATGTAGCAAACATTTATTTAGAATCACCGCATTACATTATTACTGCTATTCTAAATGCTTTATGAAGTTGGTTGTAATAAATTATGTACTTATAGATAATTCTCTGGGACTAGAGAATTATTCTTTATGTAATCCTGAAAACACAATGATGTGGTAATACCATTAGTATCATCTGCATTTTACAAATGGGTAAACAGATGCCAAGAGGAGTCATGCAACTTAGCTAAGGTCATGTGTCTGGTAAGAGGCACCAGGATTTGGATCGAATCTGGTGCATTGCAGCCTGCCAGTTCCCTTAGTTGAATAGCATTTTTTTTGTATTTCTGTAGAAATCTTCCCATTTTTGTCACTTTCTGTTAGACCAAGAGCACCTCCCTTCCCAGAGCAGAATGGGAATCTGGGAGCCATTGCCGAGACTTGCAGCCCCGGTATCCTTTGACTCTGTAGGGACAGAGCCAGGCTGGGTGTAATGGAGTCCAAGCTACTACCTGTGAGAGCTGTGCCTTTCCATGTGTTCGCGGGTTGAGCGTGTGTTGAAATAGGAACATGACTGCATCGCAAAGCCCTAAGCAACATCTCCAGCTTCTAGAACTATCAGGTGAGTAATGTAAATTATTTTACAGTGCTACGTTGGTGGTAGCTTATCACTGCAGCAGTAGAAGCTATGTTTGGCTGGATGAGCCCAGGACTGAGTGAATCTACGGTAGTCTGCTGCCACGTGCAGTCTCTGGATGGCTCATTGGCCCGGCTGGCTGTAACTCTCCGGCGATGTTCTTCCCACACCCCCTCCATCTTCATTCTTCACAGCCCAGCTCAGAGGAGACTTTGCAGTCATGGGTTCCCCTCCATCTGGGCTCCGCCGATGCCTGTCACCTCTACCGTGCTCTGCTGTAAGCCTCCGGTCTGGAAATGGTCCCCTCTCCCTTTGTATTCAGATTTTCTCTGTCCTTCTTTGAAGGATAGTTGCTCACAGACTTTTCTGTCTTCCCGTGAAAGGAACATTCACCACAGCCGATCGGAGGCTTCAGTCCTAACAATGTCCTTCTTGGAGAGAGGATAGACACTGGGGTTTGGAGGTGAGTTGCTGCTGTGCCCAGAACAGATACGCATGTTTACTGTGCAATCGATGTGGTTTAATGCTGAACTCCTGCCTTCCAGCTGGGAATCTAGGTGAAAAATACCTGAAAGTCCACTGTCCGGTAAAGCCCTTGGAAACAGAGTCTCTAAGGAGCTTCCCAGGTGGGCAAAATTTCTGTGTTTTACAACTCCTTGTTGTGGGGATTAGAGCTAGCTTATGTGACCACGTGACTCCTGAGAAAAAAAGTCCCTGCATGCCTGCACTGGGTTTCCTGTGGATGTTGCTTCTAGCTGCCTTCTCATCACTGGGGCTCAGTACTCAACACCAAACTCGAAGAAGGGCAGGCTGATTTTAGCTCACAGTTCAGAGGTCTCCATCTATTCATGGTTGGTTGGCAATGGCAGAGAGCCGTGGTGGAGGACCCAGCTGGAGAAAGCTGCTCTTAGCATGGCAGGACAGGAAGAGACGATGACAAGAAGCGGGGGCATTAGTATGTAAACTTCCTAGATCCTATCCCTTAACAGCATAAGAATTCACCAGTGGATTAACTTCCTTGATCCCACCAACCCCTGCAACCCAGTTACTTCCCAAAGTGTGTGAGGCTTTTGGTCCAAACCGTAACATGCTCTCTGTGTCTTTTCCCGTCTGTTTTCTTTTTTCCCTGTGTTCTTTTACTCTAGTGATACCGAGCCACAGGTCCTGCTGTATGGTGAGTCCCATGTGACCTTCTACTGAATTATCCTGAAGACCTGGACACATCTTGACCGGGTAGCAAATGCTACTTAGTTGGAGACCGTATCCTTGGCACCCACTCACTAGCCAGCACAGATTACACAGATTATAAGTCACACTGCCTTCCTTTTCATTTTTTGTTAATAGAGTGAAATGTTATTCATCGTTCAGTAGAGAGAGAGTCGGACCCCTGGAAGGAAATACCCAAAGAAGGGGTATGTCGAGAAATTCTATGCCTGACCTCCACTTGTGTTACCCGTAAGAGGAATCAATACTCAGAGACCAATCTCAGTCTGGTCCTTGGGTAACAAACAACTCATGCATATGCATGCTTCTGTGGTTTTACCTCTGTGGTTCCTCTGCCCGAAATGCTGCTCTCTGGGGCTTCACTCCAGCAGTACCAGCAGAACAGAAGCTGAATGTGCCTTCTTGCCCTTTCCCCATATATAGGACCAAGGGCCAGCTGCCTCCGAACAGCAGCAGCAACAACCAAACCCCCAGGTCTTTGTCTGAGCTTGCATTGAGAGTGTTTGCTGGTTACATGCCATTAATGATCAAATTCTTTTCCAAGGCTTAGAAGTCATTGCAAGCGAGGCCAATGAAGACTCTGGGGGACTACAGAGGGCCAGGAAAACTGTAGTTTCCATAAAGGTAGATCACTGTACCTGGGACACATGATTCTCTCCTCAGCAAAGAAAAAATTAAAATCAGATTGAATTCATTAAAACTTCTAAGACTGAGCACAATAACCAAGAACTGGGCTCATTTTTGATGAAAGAGGGCATATTTTTGCACCTGTTCTTTCCAACTCATTATACTATCTCCCACAAGTTCAACAAATTAAAACCTGGCTTGTTTCCATCTCATTAGGGATCGATTTGCATGAATTACAGGTTTGCATTATTCAAGATTTGTGTTTAATTATGAGAGTTGCATCGAAAAGGAAGAGAAGAAGACTCAGAAGAAATAGCCCTCACCTTCATGCTCTTGACGTTGGCTTTGAATTTGTCATTATTATTTAAGTATGGAAAATATTTTAGGGTTAGAAATTGCTGGAAAGGAATAAAGCTTCTCTGGAATTTATAACCTTCTTCCCAGCTGAGACCCACTCCCCCTTCTATCTTTCTCCTGCATTTTCAAGTCTTGCCTACCTCTGGATTCTTGGTCAACTGTTCTGAGCAGAAAGTAGGATGGGGGTGTGAAACAGATAATTGCTTCAAAAATTCCTTGGGTTTGAGACTTGCTAAGCACGTGTGTGCCTGCTCTGTAATGAGTACTGTGCTGTTTCTCTCCATCCTGTCAACAAGGCCAGAGATAATAGGCTGGTACTCCCACTACACACCCCTGGAGCTGGGGGCCAGGAAGGCAAAGCGACGTTCTGGTAGGCTTGGGAAGCAGAGGCAACCTCCTGAAACGGATGTCTGGCTGCCTGGTGCCAAGCTTGCTGATTTTGGTTGTAGACGACCTTGTAGTTCATTCTTGGAGATTTAGCCCCTTCGTAGTCACAGCTGGAGTTATCTCCAGTTCCTCCCCTTTCCTTGTCTCTTATATTTCTGTCTTCTCTATATCATCAATGTTGCCTGTGCTCCCTCAGACTTGGCCTAATTAATAGAATGCAAAAACATACAGAAAGAGAGAGAGAGAGGAGGGGGAGGGAGAGAGAGAAAGAGAGAGAGGGAGGGAGAGAGAGAGAGAGAGGGAGGGAGAGAGAGAATGCAAAGAGGTAAAGAGGGAGAGAAAGAGAGGAAGGAGGAGGGAAGAGAGGAGAAGAAAGAGGATGGAAAGAAAGGGGAGAGGAGAGGAGAGCTCCCTCCCAACTGACACTTTCAGCCACTAGCCACTCCCGGTTAGCACACTCCATAGCTAAATTAAGAACCATTGATCTAGTTTAAGTTTCTTGCTATACTAATGGTGAGACTCAGACTCAGAAAGGGAAAGTATATTCCCCCAAGTCTCAGTGATATAGGCATTCCCATGAGGAGTGTGACTGGCACTCCCAGCTGTGCAATGCTGTTTCCTGTCTAGTATGTCACTCCTGCCTTCATGTGAGGAGACCTTGCACATTGCCCAAGGCAGACCCTTCACTCTGCAGAGGGAAGCGCCGAGGTCTACAGGGAAGTGTTTGGAACCCTCCCAGAGGTCAGATGTCCCTACCACAGCCATCTGGGTTTGGTATTGAACCAGGTGAGCTTGGAGACCACATGGCCTCATTCCCACAGTGAAGCGCCATGTGGCTTTGTTCTGTATTCTCCCCCTTACTGTTTGAGAAACATTTTCTTCTCTCCAGTACAAATGAATGTATTTTCATTTTTAAGAAAAAAATCAAGAAGGAAGACCTATGTGAATGAAAAAACAGTGGTTCCCATTTATACTTTGTCTCAAAATCTAGTTTCCCAAGTGAAAGTTTCTCTGTTTTGATGAGCTTTCTCAAATGCTGCTTTCTGAGTTCACGAGCTCACCGGCATGTTGTACAAATACCAAGGCTCATGCAGATACACTCTCCACACTCACGCAATCTTGGTGTCTATTGTTAGCTGAAGGGTGACTCCCAAAATTCATGTGTTTAAGACCTACATCCCAGGACTTCACAGTGTGACTGTATTTTTCAGGTAGTATTTTTTTTAAAGAGGCAAGGTAGTTACAATGAGACTCTCTTGTCACTTTTTGTTGTTGTTGTTGTTCCTGGAACACAATACCTAACACCATAACTTCAGGGAGGAAGGTTTATGTTAGCTCCCAGTTTCACAAGGTCTCAGTCCATTTGTGGGTGGCCAACGACAGCAGAAGGCACTGGCAGAGGCCCAGCTGGAGAGAAGCTGTTTACAGCACAGAAAAAGGAAGGATCAGCCACTTGAGAGAAGCTGGGGCAAGAGTACATCCTTCTAGGCCCCACCTCATGATCTGCCGCACCCTCAGTGATCCACCCCTCCCTGCCAGGCCCCACCTCCTAACAGCACATGAAATCCATAGATAATCCACAGCATCCAAGTGCATGAGGCCTTTGGGGACTTTCCAGATCCAAACCATTAGGTCATTAGAATGAACTAATTCAACCTGGTGTCCTTACACAAAGAAGAAATTTGGATACAGCACAGACAGGAAAGCCCATGGGAAGATCTCAGGGAAATCAAGACCACGTTCATTCCAATGACAATGCCCACAGAAGGAACCTACCCTCCAAGCACCTGGATCTTGGACTTCCTGCCTCAGGAAGAAATTTAGAGAAAATAACTTCCTGTTGATTAGGCTATGCAGTCTGTGTCACTTTGTCATGGCAGCCCTAGCAAATGAACAGAATGTCATTTGAGAGGAGGGGTATCACGCTGCACTCGGTCTCTGAGGCTTGCTTTTTTAAACCTCTTCTTTACTGAGGTACACTTGATACCCAGAGAAACTATACATGCGGAACATACACAGTTTCATAAATTTGGATGCAAGTGAGCATGATATTACTACCACGATCGAAGCAATAAACATATCCATTGCCTCCAGAAATGTTTTTTTGTCTTTTTTGAGTTTTTTTTTTCATTTGATGATGAGAATCCTTCACATGGAATTTACCCTCATAACAAAATTTTAAATGCACGAAAGTAGGTGAGACAGTAGATCCCTAGAACTCTTGCATCAAACACAAGTGTAATTTTTTTGATACTGGAGATTGAACCAGAACCTCTGCACTAAGCTATATCCTTGGCCCTTTTTTAAAAAAAAAAAAAATTTGAGACAGGGTCTCAATAAATTATTGAATTGCCCAGTGGGACTCAAACTGGTGACCCTCCTGCCTCAGCCTCTTAGATGGCTGGGATTAGCAGTGCATACAACTGTGCGCAGCCACGAATATAATTTTATACCCAGTACAACTCTCCTTTTCCCTTCTCCTCAGCCCCAGGGAAAGCATCAATTCATTTTCTCCTTCCATAAGTTTCACTACTTGAAACTTGCTTTATTTACTTGCTATATTAGGGATACCTGTGATGAAACTTTTGAACTCATTGTTAGAACATTCTTACCAAAGCTGAAATATGAATGTATTATATTATATCTCCATTATATAAAGAAAGATGCCAGTGTAAACCCTTTGAAATCAACACTGAAATACAATGAATTTGTTACTGTATCTAGAAATGTTCTCTAAATTTGTCTCTGAGAGAGCCAATGAGAAGTTCAAGGAGCTTTGGAAACAAACTGCCTTCACACTTAGGTTGTATTGCTTTCTCCCAGAATTCATACACTGAAGGCCTAGGCCCTCACAGGGCTGTCTGTGGAGACAGGATTTTGAGGAGCTAATTAGACCATAAAAGGTCACAATGGCGAGATAGATGTGAGTCATAGAGACTTATTGAAGAAGAGATGGAGGGGGAGAAGGAGAGAAGTAGAAGGAAGAGGAAGAAGGTGGGGTGAAGGAGAAAAGGCTGTACCCACGTGTGCCACGTGAGGCCACAACCACAGGCTAGGACCACCATCCTCCCCGGGGAGCTAATCGGCTGCCACCCCAGCCTTACACTCCCGACTCTGGAACCATGAGAAAATTCCTCCCTCTTGTTGATGCCGCCTGGTGTGTGGTCCTTTGTTGTGGCAGCCTAAGCTAAGGAACTTGGTCTGAATTGGCTGGACAACAGCAGCCAGACCCGTAAACCTGAAGATCAGCGTTCTGGACGATGCCGCCCTGATGCCACCTCACTTGTGCTTCGGCGCGCTGCCCTCCAAATTGGGACTTGTAAGTCAGACTTCCTCCTGTTCATTAAACACGCCCTGAGAGCCGGTGGGCTCCTCCGACACGGGGGTGGGGGTGGGGGGAGGTCTATCTGCCCCCTCCAGCGCCGAGCCGTGGGCGCCCGGACGGGGCTTGGTACTCCGTACATCAGCCATGGTGCTGCGTCTCCTTCCCAGACGTCGCCAAGCGGCTCCCTTGCGTGCCACCGCCGACGAGATTCCTGCGCAGCGCTCCTGGCTCTTGCCCGCTCTTGTTCTGTGGCTATTTCTTGGTAAAACTCCAAACCTGCGGGGCCAACCAAGTCTCTCCTGATGCTGTCCCTGCAGCCAGACGGCAAGTCCGCCCCGCCCCCTCTCGGGAGCCGTGGATTCTAGGTCACAACCCAAAAGTTCGGGGCCTGGACCGGCACACCCTGCGAGGGCTGGAAGGGACGGTCTCCGCTCCCCGCTTCCGCGCGGCCGCCATCTTCTGCCTGCGTTCGCAGCACCGTGGGGCGAATCCTCTGGGCCACGTCGCAGCGCCAGGCCCTCCTGGCTCGCACAACTGAGCACCCGCCCAACCCGCCCACTCTGTGCGCCCTCAGTCCCCGCGACGCCCGCTCATCCCACCGCCAGGCTGGCTCCCTCGCTCTCCTCCGTGTACAGCAAGGCTCCCTCATCCCTCTTTTCTTCGCGACACGTGTTCCAAGCACCCGGCCACCGCACTGTCTAAGGAAATCGCTCTCGACAAAATCCACCGTTTATTTTTCATGCTGTGAACACCCCCCAACCCCCATGTTCCCGTCCACTTTTTAGACTGCCAGTGGTTTGGGGCAGCTCATACTCTCCTGCTTCCAACTGTTTTTCTTTTCTCTCTAAACTTTCTGCTAGGATTACATATATTAGCCAGCGCGTCTCGGCAGACGCAGATGAACTGAGCCCAAGAAAGGATTTAAAAAAAAAAAAAAACGTGGCAGTTATCCAGGCCAGGTGGCCTAATCTGACCTAGGATCTGGGAGGCTGAGGCAGGAGGATTGCAGGTTCAAGCCCAGGCTGGACAACTTACTGACTTAGCAAAAGCCTTTATCAAGCCCCCAAAATGGGCTGGGGATGTAGTAGCTCATACCTGCTGTGTGTCGTGGATTTACCTGAATGCTGGGAGTATTTTTTAAAAACAGATTTGTGCTCAAGAGGCAGCCCGTGACTAGAACAAAGACGCCCAGGAGTCCGATGAGGTCATTCTTTGCGTTTCCTGACACCGAAAGTGCCGCAGCTTAAGCTGCGTGGATCGCACTTGGCCAAAGTCGGGAAGGAGAGACAGAATTGTGGGGGTCGCACGCAGCTCCACGGCGGAGCTCTGAGGTGAGGGACCCGAGCGGCCCCCCAAGCAGTAAAGTCTGACATGTGATTGATTAGCAGGGAATGGAAAACTTCCCTTGCGCCCCTGGGCCTCTGCTGGGTCACAAACCTAGTTTCGTCCAGGTATTCAGCGACAGTTAAGGGGACTGCTGATTGTCTTTTTTTTTTTTTTTTTTTCCATCCTGGGGACTGAACTCATGGCCTCTGCTCTGGTTACACCCCAGTTTTTTTGTATTGTTTAAATTGAGGTAGGGTCTTGCTAAGTCATTGACTTGTCCTAACTGACCCCTGCCCCCAGGGAGGAGTCCTTAGGGTTACAGGCCAGCCCACTATGTTTGGCTGGAGACTGCTGATTCCCTGAAACTATGGCAGCCGTGTTTTTAAGTCTGAGCATCAAAGGACCCATGGACTATCACTCTGCGACTTCAGTTTATAATCTATCTCCCAAGCTGCAGGCTGAGGAGAGAGGGGGATGAATTATTTATTTGAACTCCAAGTTATTGGACCTTTTGTCAAAGTAAACGTGAAGTCCCGGTCCATATGCATTCCAGCACAGCCCGCGAAGGTGTAGCTGGCTTCCCTGGACGACGGGGTCCCAGCTCCGGCCTCTGCTCGGCCGCCTCTGCGCTGGCCACGACCTGCAGCACCCAGATTCCACAGAGCCACGCGCAGAACTCTGTGCTATTCATCACAGCAGGCGACCCCTAGATAAGCGGAAACTTCTCAGGTGCGCTGAGTGATAAAATCTAATATTTTCATTCCACGTGTGTCCATTTATAACTCTCTCTTTTCAAATACAGCTAGAGGAGAAATTCATCTTCTGGATTTTTTTTTTCTGAAAGCAATCACTGAATGGATCCTGCGGTCCAGGTCAAAAGGGACAACAAAGGTGGATGAGGACAATGGCGAATCCATCGCGCCCACAGCATCCTGCGTCCCCAGGAATCACTCTGACCCGCGGCCCTTCTCCTCCCACCAGCAGGTCCCCAGGCCACAGCTGGTCTGTTCTCTGTCCTACGCAGGCAATGGATTTTAAAAAGGAAAGTGCACGGTACACACTTCTTTTGTTTGGCTTTTCTCACTTGACACCATTGTCTGAAGATCTGTCCACCTTGCCCGTGTGACAGCGGTCCAACTCTCTTTATTCTGTGTGACATCTTGTTGAGCAGATGTGTCACGCTGGTTGTCTTTAGTGTTCACCTAATACTATTAATACAGCTGTTCTGAGCATTTGTACAAACACATACTTGTGTTTTATTTGGAGGAAGCAGCTGGGCTCAATAGCTTTCTGTCACAGAGGAGGATGTTTATGTTTTGAAGAAACCATCAAGATGTTTTCCAGCAACTGTCCACACAGGGCAGCTAATGGCAGGTCCCTGGGGAAGGGGACCAGCAGGGTCCTCTGCCAGCACAAGGAAGGGTTTTCTCCTCACTACTGGGGGTGGCAGTTTCAGTGTGCAGGTTCCCGTGTGAATAAAGGCGAGTCTCCATTCTCCATTGGGCTCCTCCAGTGGGCAGGTGCAGAGGCCCTTGCTTGTCGCTGATGGGTGGGGCAGAATCCAAGTTCCTTCCTTATCCCCATTGTGATAATGGGACTGTCATGCCTTGGTCTGCCTCAGCTATAGTTTAGATCAACAATGTCCCCGATGTGTCTTATTTTAATGGTGGGCCCTGGTCAGAAGGGCTGGGTCCCTGGTGGTGTGACCCAGAAGAGCGTATTCCTGTCCCCAGCTCCTCTTGCCTCTCTCTCTGCTTCCCGACTCCACGGCACGAGCAGCTACTCACCGTGCTGGTCTGCCTTCGGTTTCCACCTTGGAGATGCTCGCCTTGGACTGATTCCTCTGAAACTGTGAGCCAAATGATCCTTCCTTCTTAATAGTACAGGTGGTGGGTATTTTGTCCCAGTGACAGGAAGGTCGTGAGTGCAGTATGGGCACACATAGCGTGAGGGAGAGGGTCTCTCCTTACCACTTCCAAATGCGAGAGTCTGGGCTCCCCTGTCAGTCACTGCTGATAGTGGCGGGGGCACTATTTGTTTTTCTGTAGTATTTAGAGCAAAGTCATTATTGCCCCCCCCGCCCCCCCAATTCTTCCATCTTATGAGACTGCCTCTCCCCTGGGCATTGGCTGGAGAGAACAGGTTTTTGGATGGGGGCCTTTTAGGTTGTGCTTGACATGCATCTGAGTGGTCAACCCCCCTCCCCCATTTTATTGATGTGTATAAGCACAATACATAAAGTTTATGTTGAACTTGAGTATTTTGTGCATATACACATTGTGGCAAAATTACAAATTCTACTCCTCTCCCTTTTCTCCCTCCCATTCCCTCCTC